>JXPH01035054.1:10321-24739 GCA_001014845.1 Mochlonyx cinctipes | reverse complement strand
ATCTTGCTGCCAAGGTAAGTAAATTTCTCGACGCACTTCAAAATTTTACCGCNACGTTCTACCTGCCCATTTTAGAATACAAACATTATTTATGATTAAAGTTCTCACACAATCTCTTACGAAATTAATTTTAATTTTTTCGCAACCGCACGTGTTTTTTATTCTTTTTTCCTAAACATCAAAAATATACACATTTTCATGAAATTTTCACATTTTTTGGATGGATGGATGGATGGATTCGGGGGGTGGGGTGTGCAGTAGGAATTTATACTGCCTCTCGCACGAAGGCCTCAATGCGGGCCCATTGTGCTCAACCCCTGTCAAAAACCTGAAAATAGAAATTACACAAAACTGAAACAAAATAAAAAGCTGAAACAAAATTAATAATTAAAAATTTTGGGGGCCCTTTTGCTCAATTTCTGATTCTAGCACCCGGTGCACATCCCCTTTGGATGGATGGATGGATTAAAGAAGGGCGGGCTACCAGAGAAGATGATCAGCCAAAACTCGCTCGTAGGCCTCAAGGTGGGTCCTTTGTACTCATCTGAAATTCTTGATGCAAAATCAGATATTACGGAAACAAATTTTATTTGGGAATTTTAATAGTAATTTTTCGGTTCTCGCACTTCGTTACGGAATACGAAAAATTCGTATCAGATTCAGATTGTAAAACGATGGAATTCGTTTTAAAACTTTACGAGCAAATGAAAGAATATTTTAGTGTCTATCCATCCCATACTTTCTGTGAGTTTTGAAAATTGATTCATTAATAATTTAGAGTAAAATTTATAAGCAGAATCAGACAACTTCGAAAACTGACAAAAATTTGGGGAAAATAGATTGAACGTATTTAACACGTGATTTACAGATGCTCTGGAATTTGGGTACCTGGACCAATTTTCTTTTGAAAATTTCTATGCTGCCTATAAAAACATACAAAAATGTGGGTTTGTTATCATTTTTAAGAGAAAACTCAAAATTTTCAGATGAATACAACAAAAATATTGTACTAATGTCTGAAAATAATAATGAAAAAAATAACCCAACGTACCACTTAACGTAGCATAAAATTCCAGAAGAACTGGGATTTTCCTGATGATTTTAAATTTTCAGACTTTTGACTTGATCTAACCGAAAATTTCATACAAAATGACCATTATATCACATTACCATAGAGGATGAAGAAGAAAAGCCAAAATAAAAACACCTTTTTGAGCATTGTGATGATGAGGAGGAAAGAAAAAGAAATTAAGAGTTATAGGTTATTGTTGCAGCATCTCAACAAAAGCGCGTTACAATTAAGGTTCCTCATTTTTAAATAAATTATGATGAGACCAAATTTACGACCTATTTAAACTTAATGTTGCTGACATATACAATGTATAGGAAACACCCTGTATAATAAACATATTATAATAGATACTCAATTATCGAATAATCGAAAACACAATTAATAATTTTGGCATAAGCAATAAAAGTTAATTAAAAAAAATTATTTCTTCATTAACACGATATTGAAAGATAATAAAATAATAGCGCAAGTTTTTTTTCTTTTCATTTCCAGAATTCACCCCTTGCTCGATTACATTTCTAAATAGCCTCCATAAATAATGATAATTATTGTAATAAAATTATATTTTTAACACAGAAAATTACCTTCTCTTTTTATCTCTGTAAATAAAGATAGGTGGAGGATGATTATTTAATAAAGTCTATTAAATTAACAAAAATAAATATGTTTTGAAGATGCTGCAATGTTTCAACAAAGTTTAATTGAACAGCTTGATTTTGAAATAATTTCACACTTCTTTTTAACACAAACACTTTGTTATTATTTACTCTTTTAAAACGTGATTTAGGAATTTCTGTTGATGATTTGACGATGCGCAGTTAAGTCAAAATTTTGAGACCAAATTTTTTAAAATTGAGTTGGAAGGTTTTTCCTGTTAGTAGACGTAGCATGGCCCATCGCGTGTTTTACTTGCTTACTTAGGTACTTTAGAGGTTATAGTATCCAAGTGGATCAATAGTCCTATTCCATCTCATTTGGTCCCTTGCGAGACGGGATTTGACGGAACGGTGCCAGGTTTGGCGTGGTCTGCCTCTGGATCAAGTTCTTTTCCAAGGAATGTATTCCAAAGCTTCTTAAGCTACTGATTTGGGCTCCGTTGGGCCCTTTCGTAGCACGTGGCTGATATATCCAGGTTCACAGCACCTGTTTTCTATCTCCATACTGGCCATACCACATAGCTGCCATAATTCAATGTTAGTAATCGTTCGTGGCCATTTTATCCGGAGGATTTGACGCAGACATCGATCGAGAAATGGCTGAATTTTATTGGTGACTGATTCAGTTACTTTCCAAGTCTCAGACGCATACAGCAGTGTGGATAGTACAAGCCTTCGAAATAGTCAAAGCTTGGTGTTTTTTGATATAATGCCTGAACGCCAAATGTTATTTAGCGCATAAAATCTTCCTCTCGCATATTTATCATTAGTTGTTATCTTGCTGCCGAGGTATGTAAATTTCTCGACGCATTCGACGATTTTACCGTCAATCTCAAAATCACCAGCGCTATTTCTGTTTATAGCGAGGTACTTTGTCTTTTCGTCGTTGATCTTCAAGCTAACCTTCTTAACTTCGTGGAAAAGGTCTTTGATTTTGCCTTCTATACTTTTCTTTTTGTGAGATAGCATAGCCAGGTCATCATCGTAGTCCGTATCTTCAAGACGATTATCCATAATTCTCCATTTTATGCCACGCTTCTCTACATCGAATGCTTTGCGCAGCACGTCATCCAACACAACCAGGAACAACAAAGGGGATAGCAAGCATCCTTGTCGAACATCATTCTTTACGGGAATAGGGTCAGTGAGCCTATTCTGATGTACGACGCGGCAAGTGAAGTTGTCGTAAGATTCCTTGATCAGATCAATAATCTTTGCTGGACTTTCTCTATTGCTTAAACTCTTCCAAATTAAGTCCTGGTTTAGCAGATCAAAGGCTTTTTGGAAATCAACGAACTGTTTTACACATACATTGTTATTAAAAGTATGTTGCTTCCGTGAAGTTATCTGCTTCACTTTCTTCAAAAAGGCTCGCTGGGCCAATAGGTCAATTTGACAAAAAATATTTTTTGGTAAAAATTGACTTATTTTTTTCCAAATTTTCAGACCCAATGCCCAATAAGTCAATTTTTTGGTTAAATCTGAAATATTTGGGTCCCTAGGCCACAAGGTGTGACAGGGACTCATCCATAACTTTCAACAGGGGAAGCCAAAAATTGGGTTTATGGTTTGACCAGACTCTTTTGTATTCAATTTATTTTTACGGGTTTTAAAACTAAAAATGGGTGATTCCCTTTACACACTTTTTAAAAAAATAAAAAATAAAAGACTTCAACAAAAGAATAGACAAGCGACGAACCTCATAAAAACTAAATTTGCACTCAATTACAATGTAATTTAAATTGAATCAGATCAAATAATACGGGCAGCATCGAAAACATCATCAACAGAAAAAAAATCAGTTTAAATGCACCACGAAGTATTCGATTGCGTTATAACTCATTTTGCTCCGGACTGGATGCTGTTACAAGAAAAAGAACAGAAATGAACAGAAAATAAGACTAAATGCTGCGTGAAATGATTTATTTAATCAGACAGTTGGAGATGCATTTAAATTTATTGATTTATAATTGAATTATGACTTAGATTTAATGGACTGATTTTTTATAATTTTCACCATATTTTCTCTCGCTGGAACATAATTTACATTAATTTTCATAATATTTTTATAGTTTGTTCAGTTTACCAGTTCTGCTCATTCAAACATGCTGCTATAAATTTGATTTAATGCGATTTTGAATCTGTAAAAAGGCATTTATCATCTTTTAATATTACTGTTTGAAATTATTTAAGTACAATTTAACCGGATTTTATTGTTGAGCTTCTGCATTTCCTTTCTTTGTACGATATTTTGCTCTAAATTCTCTGTTAAAATATTCCACAATCAAATTTATTTATTTTATTACGGGTGAAAGAAACTTCAAAAACGCCTAAAAACTGGTTCCTGGAAATTATGGCCACGGTAGCACTCCTTAAACCTTGACCAGTAAAACTCAAACTTTTGACAATTTTCCTTAGACCAATTTTTTTTTTCTTGATTAAAAATTAACTATCGTTTGACAGAAGTGGAGTATCTAATATTTAAAATTTTGTTTTCGGCTTTTCTCATTTTCTAAATATCTGAACCAATAAATAATTCTTTTAAAAGCAAGATTCAATCGAAGAAATTATCACATTTGTACAGAAATTTTTTGTTTTTTTATGCGCCAGAACATAATGAGCTGTACGGGATGTCACGTTTCTATGTATGGCCAGCAGTGTATGAAACAGCAAAACATTCACTGTAACAAAAAATGCTACTGACTTTCAGCAAAATGTATGCTGCCTAGGTGCATGGTCAGAACTATAGCTTAGTTTGTTGAAAGGTTGCAACCCGCCTCAATCTAGATTTGTTTGAAATTAAATAGATTTTTGGCCCAGTTATTGCTAGTCTCTAGGACCTAAGGAAGGGATGGGAGAAAAAATATACCAAAAATCATAAAAAGGATTTTTGAGAAGAAAAGCATGTGTTGCAACTGGCTCCCATATATCACAAATCCGTTTATTGAGCCTAGGTGCCAAAACTTCTACAATCAAAGAAGTTTTGAGTAGTAAAATTGCAGCACACCAATAAGCGCCCATATATTACAATGTTTGGTACTCTTAAGTGTCAAAAATTATAAAATGTACCAAAGTATTTTTGTGAAGAAGAATATGTGTTGTAATTGGCTCCCATTTAACACAAAACCGTTTGTTTGGCCTTAGTGCCAAAAATTCTAAAATAGAAATTTTTTTGTGAGTTAGAAATGTGTGCTGCAATCATTAATAGACGTAGCGATATAAAACGTCACTTGCTTCCGTGAAGGTATCTTTTTAATTTTTTCAACAAAGGCTTCCTAGGCTAATTGGTATCACATGTCAGAAAATATATTTTGGTCGAAATTAACTCATTTTTATCGCTGCCTGGGAACCTAAAAGAAATCATCTCTTATATTTTAAAAAGATACCCAAACTTCCCAGGCATAGGTATCAATTTACAAAAACATGGGCTCCTAAATTTTTTATACCAGAATTCGAACTCAGGCCAATAAGAAACTTGGAAAACAAAAAACTGGTCCAAGGTGACCCATTTTTATTGGTTCCCTATATAGTTTCAAACTCCCCAGGCCTCGCATAAGTCAATTTTTTGGTTCAAATTGAAATATTTTTGGGAAGAGTCATCCACAATTTTTCATACCGTTATTCAAACTCCCCAAGCCAGTAGGTATCACCTCAAAAACAAAATTTTTCAAAATGTATATTTGCCATTGCCTAAAACTTTGCAGTTTCTTGGATGAGATCTTAACATCCCGTAAATGTTAGGCCCGAGATAATTTAGAGAAATGTAAATTCATATTGTTGGAATGCAAATCTTTCGACAAGTTTGACCATTTTTTTAAATTGTTTAGAATTTTTAATTTTGTTTTGCAATTGCCATTCGTATTTATAAAATATTTTCCAATTAGGTATTTCTAATCTCAGAACGTGTTACCTGCCTATTGACTCGATTTAATCGGTCTTGACCACGCCCCACAGGTTAGCCTAATTTTTCATACCGGTTCTCGAGCTCCTTAGGTATAACGGAGGAAACAAAATAAATTGGTCCAGTGTCCCATTTTTATCGGTTTCCAGGACTCGTAAGGGGTCATTCCAAATTTATTCAACTGATTTTCTGACTCCCCAGTCCAATAGGTATTACCAGGTATTACCCAGTTTTCTACAGGCCAATATGTATTGAAATGTCCAATTTTCATCGATCCTAGCAATATCGGGGAGTTCGAAAATTGCCATTAAGTGTTACGTCACAAAAACGAATTATTTTTTTTAAATCAGAGTCAGCGATAAAAATTTGCTAAGATAAAAAAAATATCACATACATATGTAATTTTTCTACAGAAGGATATTTTTATATTTTTTCTATAGATGTATAAAAATGTATAAAGTCTTTTGATTGTATTTCCAGAAGATGTCTGGCTTCTAGGGTATATTGAGCCCTGTAACGTGCAGGCATTTTTTTTATACTACATTTCTAAGTCATGCCTGTGTCATAGTTTATAATCAGCTCTGCAATCTTCTGACCATTTTTAAACCAGTATTCCTAGATCATACCTGGCTTCTAGGGTGTAATTAGTCCAGCAATGCACAGACAACGATTGTAGTCCCAGTTCAAGTCTGACTCTAAGGTATGATCAGCCCAGCAAAATGCAGACCATTTATAAGACTATATTTACAGGCCATGCCTGAGTCCTAGGGTTGAATCAAACCAGCTAAGTGAAGACCATTTTTAAGACTTTATTTCCAGATCATGCCTGGGTTCTAGGGTGTAATCAACCCAGCAATGTACAGATTAGTATTTCCATGTCACGCCTGGGCCCTAAATTTGAATTAGGCCAGTGACATACCATTTTTAAGACTGTATTTCTAGGTCATGCATGGGTCGTAGGGTAGGGTGTAATCAGCAAGCAGTGTTTAGACTATTTACCAAAAAAAAAATTAAGACTGCATTCTCAAACCAGAATGGATAAATATAGTTTATGCTGACTGACATTTTTCAATGTGCAAGAAATTCCCTTCTTTTGAAGGACACCAAATCTAGGTATTTGTGTAGCCGTGCTGTAGGCCTAGGAATTACCCTTCTTTATAGATTACAAACCCAATTTGTAGCTATAGTAGTAAAAATAAAAATACTATACAGGGTTGGCGGGAAAAGGCGGTACGTCCGACAACTCCTTATACTGTTGCTTAACCATTCTGCAATAATACTATCCTCCAATGCGATATTGGCATTTAAATTTTTTGAACAAAATTGCAAACTACACAAGATTAATTTAAAATCTTGGCTTGATATGATAGCTGACCTCAGAACCTTTCAATTGATAATTTACACAAGCCCAGGGGTCATGTTGATTCAGAGATAATGGACTTGAAGCACCAAAATTACAGAAAATATTTAAAGAGTTTTCACGTGTACTACCTTTTCCAGCCAACCCTGTATAGGTGTGTTGTAAAATGGAAAGAAAGATATTTTTTTTGCAAATTTGTCAGAAAAATTACATATTTTCTATACTTTTTTTGTAAACATGCTTTTACCAGACATCTTGGTACTTTTGTAGTTTTACGGGAATATCAAGAGCTTTCTAGACTGTTGTGAGGAAATGTTTGATTTAATTACGGTTTTATCAAACTGGTTGGTACTTTTGCTGGTTTTTCTGTCAATAGATGTTTATTGTTTTAACGCTTCTTTCTTCATCCCATCATATCGGCGGATAGAAAAGAAAAATTTATTTTTTGTAGATTAAGACTTTTGTAGGTCTTAAACTGGGACTCAACAAGAACTTCCAAACAGTGTTACTCAATGTCTACATTTCATAGTACTTATATAACATAGCAGACAGAAAGGAGCACATTTTATAAGTTTTTACGGCTTTTAATGTTTTCTAATCTAAGCCAACTCGAACATACAAACTTGGACCAAATAAAATAAAATTTATAATAATTTTTGATTTAAGGTGTTAAAATATTTATTTTTGATTAATATAACAACAAAACATCAAATTTAATTTTTCATATTAATTTATAATGACATCTCGGCGGCAATAAAAATTAATAATTCATCATAACAATACCGAAAAAAGTATTAAAAATTTGGGAGAGAAAAAATTCAGTTTAAATTCGACATTAAAAATAATCAAAAGATGAATTAAGATAAAATAAATGCCGCCAAAAATAGATTTATTCCAATGTATTTTTATGTAATATATTTCCTTTTTATGTAGATATTAACTTTTGGTCGTAAAAATGATATAAAAATAACATAAAATGCCATTCAATTCCAAAATCCCCCAAAAAATAAAGTTTTAAAAAAAGGTACGAGGCATCGCCATCATCATTTTGAGTCTTTTGAAGCAACAACATAACACAATAAAGAGGTTAAGTCGAATACAGAAAAGACTATAAAATATGATAAAGAAGGGCAATAATTTTGGAGATAAGATTATGAAGATTATGTATTTATTTTGAATTAATTCCGATCGTTAAAATTGATGGAAAGAAGGTGAGGGTGGATTTTGGAATTTCGTGGGAAATTAACTTTCAGTTTTGAAACTATTTCTTCAAATGATAACATTACAGTAAGAAAAAGATTCGTGAAAGGAACGTAGATTTTCACGACAGCATAATATGTGCTGTGTTATTGCAGCGAAATAATGTTCCTAATTTTATGCTGTGACTATTTAACAAAATTACGCTTCTACGACACGTAAAGTTACGTTAAAATCTGGGTGTGGTCAGACTATAATTTATGCTACCATAACGCAAAATTATGTCGTAGAGACGTAATGATGCTTTATTTCCACAGCATAAGTTATGATCATACAACGGATTATTTTTCTGAGTGTACTGATGGAAGAAAGCTTATGTGTTCCCAACATTTTTAAAATTTTAGGTCCTTCCATGAAAGTTGGTCTATAAGACAAAAAATAAGAAAAATCTGGTGTACATGTGACTTTCAGCACGATAAATTACGTTATTCTTATCCAATTTAGCTGAAATTTGCTATGCAACATTTTCTTAACAACAGTAAGATCAAGTTCGTTAATGAGTCAAACCGGTTAATGAAGTCTGGGCCCTACCATACAAACTCACAAGCTCTTTTCAAGTATCCTGAATTCTACTTACTTACACGGAGAAACGACTTGTTAGGCTGACTTATTAAAAATCAACAGGATCAGGGTGTAACCTGCTTTTGGTTAACAATTCTTATTGGAGACAAGCAAGATCTTGGAATTGAGATTTTTTTGAAAAATCTCAAAAACAAGATCCTGTTTGAAGCTAACAAGTCAAACAAGAACCTGTTAGCCCCAAGAAAGTTTCAAAAAGTATCATCGTTTGCGGCAATCAGGATCTTGTTAGGGATTAACAACAACTTCGTTAACAAGAACCTGCTGGGGAGCCTTTCTTGTTTAGATCTAACAAAAAATTTTCTGCGTGTACTTAAGACCAATATGGCCCCTTGTAGGACACAGCCGGTCAATAGTATTTTTCCATATCGTTCGATTCCTAGCGGTTGCTATAATGTCACCCCATTCATTATTGCGTACACTCAACTCTGACTTAACGGAACGGCGCCAAGTTTGGCGTGGTCTGCCTCTGGAACGAGTTCCTTCCCGAGGACAGTACTCCAAAGCTTCTTTTTCTATAGATCCGGGTTCCATTGGACCTCGTCGTAGCACGTGGCCAATCCATCCAAGTTTGCGTCGCCTGATTTCTATATCCATACTAGTCATACCACATTGCTGCCATAATTCTATGTTAGTAATCGTTCGAGGCCATCTTATTTGAAGGATTTGCCACAGACATCGATTGACAAATGTCTGAATTTTATTGGTGACTGAATCAGTCACTTTCCTGAATCAGTCACATCCTGAATTCTAATGATCGATATAAGTTCAAATTTGTAGTTTGGTAAATGCCCAAGAACACCTCCTAACAAAATTTGATTCTGGGACCTTTGGATCTGGGACTCATATGTACCAGAAATTTCTAGGAATTTATGGCTCTAATGATCGGAAAAGCTGAAATTTGGAGTTCAACTTGAAATTAAAATATGAGTATTTTCGATCATTTCCAAGATCATTTCCTTACAAAATTAGCGCCTACCACCTTGAGATCTGGTCACTCCCTCCTATGGCCCAAGAATTTTAAGGAATCTTGGGTTCTCTTGATCAGAATGAGCTCAAATTTGTATGTAAATATGAATCCGTAATTTTTAACTAGGAAATACACGTTTATTGTATGAAAATTCGAAGTATTGCCCATCGAAAGCTTTAAATTTTTCCCATCTCTCTGGAAATTTGTGGATGCCACGCTAAAAACCTGTTGCGTTTTTAAAAGGAAATCCGTTAGGGAGCCATTCTCGTAAATTTTCGTAAGATGCAATCAATGCAAATAAATAATAATGGAATAGAGCCAAGTCTGTTAGGTAAGCCGCATGCGAAAAAAATTCCCAACTAAACGCCTTAACCGTTTCCTTGACCCGTTTTGCTGTGTCTGATGTTGCATTATCATCATGAAGCAAAATCACTGTTCGTTGTCTTTTTTGATAATCTGATGGTTTTTCACGCAAAACTTGTTTGAAATATCATTTTCCGTCCATAGTGATTAGGCATCAGTAGCGCTCAGTTTAAACGGTTTTACCAGGTAGCTCCCAACCTTCTGATCCCACGTAAACACAGAGGATTATTTTCCGTCCATAGTGATTAGGCCTTGCTGTCGATGTCGATGGTTTACTTGGAGTTCCCCATGAACTTTTACGCTTGGGATTCTCTAAATTTATTCACTTCTCATTTCCAGTCACAATTCAATGGAGAAGTGGCTTTCTTTTGTACCTTGCAAGCAGCAATCCACAAGTGGTTTTTCGGTTTTCTTGCTGCAGAGCCCATTTTTATATCTTCTGAATCCCATTTAATAGTTGTTGTGTTTGGGCATCATCCTCATCCAACGATGCTTATAATTTCAGTGATCTTCCAAGTTCTTCGTTTTTCACGTCAAAATCGCAACTTTTGAATTTTTTAAGCAACACAAAGCACTGCAATTTACCAAGAGTATGCTCACCGTAAGCTTCGACAAGCAATGCAATTTTGCAGTAGTTTTATTCAAATGTTAACAGAAAATCAATGCTGTCTGCAAATCTTAATTTCTAGGCACAAACCTCGACCTGTTCAACGCTATGGTTGTGAGTTAAAAGTCTTTATCAGATGTCAAAACAAGAAAATTGCGTCAAGGACGTGGTTTGACATTAAATACATTGGCAGCTAGCGCTCCGTAAATTACAGTATCATATTTACACGCCTGGTAAGCTTCTATTAAGTGCTCAAAAACAGTTCTTAACCAAATTTAATCCTACACTGAGAAAAATTTACCTGTTAAATTAAATGTTTTTGCAGTGCCGTTCTCAACATTTGAATTCGACAAATTTTTCTCTTTCTCTTTTCTACTTTTTCTCTGTTACAGTAGGTTTAATGCACCGTTGCGTTACCTGTTTTTTTTCGGTGAAATTCACCAGCAAAAAACAGGTAAGACACCCTCTTACCTGTTTTTTCCCTGAAATTCACCTGCGAAAAACAGGTGAGCTGTAAACTAATACTTGTAAATGAAGTGGGTTTGATCTGTTTCGACGACTGAGTGGTTGTGTGGTTAGCACACTAGCCTATCATCCATAAGGTTGCGGGTTCGATTCCCGTTGCTGCTTCTGTGTTTATTTGAATTTGAATATCGATTTTCAGCTTGTAATAAATCTGCATTATCGATATTTCTATAAATAGAACACATTACAGTTAATCTGTGAAATATGCATACACCTACTACCATCTACAATTATATAACCTGTGATTGTGGTGGTATATGTGTGTATGTCAGGTTAGTCAGTTTCCTTGCAATAAAAACTGAACATGACTTGATGGGCTCAATGAGCTGGTAACTCATTAGCATAACCATTAAAGTTGTGGTGGTTCGGAATCCACTATAAGCTGTAGGTCCACTAATACCTAGAAAGTTCTCTGAAATATGAGGACTCGCCTGGTCCCAATAGGGTACCTATAGGCCTTATTATTATTATTATTATTGATCTGTTTGGACAGGTGAAACTATCAGAAAATGGCTTGTACCTGCTAAAAACGGGTGTGTTTTTTTGCCTCACCTGTGCGCACAGGGCACAGGTACCTATTTGCAATTTAAACTCTGCTTAAACTGCGTGTGTTTTTGAAAACGCACCGAGCTTTTATTTTGAGTGCAGCTGGTTGCAAGTTGGTCATTCCTATGCATTAGAAATTTACTATACTGTGGTAACGTAAAAACATTACGTCACAAAGACAGCATGTTGCGTTATGGTGGTATAGAATTAAGGATAGTCTGACCAGTCCCAGATTTACGTCATAGCAATATAATATTATGTCATAGAAACATAATTTTGTTATGTTGTTACAGCATAAAACTCTGCTGTTACCAAAATTTACGTTCAGTTGTCCGAGTGATGTTAGGAATCACGAGTTGTAATGATGAGAATGAGCTCAAATTTGGAATATGAGCTTTTGGTTAATAATCAAGAAAAGTTTCTATTCAAAATTATAACTTATACCATCCTTTCCTAATGCTTCTGAATTCCATTTATAATATATATCATAATATCCTCACCAGACCTTCTTCAAAATTTGCACATAATATTTTTTCAATTTAAAATCGAGTTCCCATGAGAAAAAGTTCTGGAGATAAAAAAGAAAAGGTATAATCCACTTTGTGTATTCCTAAGTGAAAAATACTGTTGGCAACTTATGGCGTATACTTTTCCAGGGAGGGTATAACAAAAATTTTGAATTCTTAGAGATTTTTACTATCACTGCTGGACGAAAAGAAGGTTTTTTTTAAAGTTTGGAAGTGATAACCTGATTAACATTTTCATTTTACTGGCTGCATAGCTTTTAAGTAGATGTTGGACTGCACTTCGACATTTGTGTTGTCAATATTCTGCCAGATGTCAAACAGTTTTGCTCATAGGGTCTTACCATTTTTGGCCTAATTTTTTTTTAACTAGGTATAGTTCCAATTCTGTCCCGCTTTACAATACCAAATCTCTAGTTCTCTCAAATATGTATCGCACTCCGTCAAAGCCATTATGGTAATAAAAAGCTAATCCTAATTTAACAGTCTAAAACGCCATCATTTTACGCTGTAAAATTTTTAAAAACTTTTATCACACGATAAGGGCAATAAAAATCCACCAACTGATAGTATTGATTTCCGAACTTCCATTTGCATTAAAAATAAAGTTTCTTCTTCTCTCTGCGACTCTGTCCAGTCCATTTAATAGGAGTCTAAAAAATGGTCAAACATATAAAAAATCACATAAAAATGTTCAAAATATTTTATGTTATTTTATTAGTAGTATTTTCATAGAACATATCACACGCACGTTTATGTTTTATTGGCCGTACTTTTACGACTCTCTTTTTTTATAAATTCAAGCATTATTTTTTCGGATAAAATTATCTTATTTTATGAATGACATAAATCATAAATTATCAACAAAAAAATAAAGCAAAAAACGACGATTTTATGTATCTTTTCGTCTCTTTGAGCTAAATTAAAATTTCTATTCTGAAATGAATACCTTTATCCATAAAATTAGTTTTTGGTTAATCTTTTAACTCTTCCACTTTGAAATTTTAGATATTTGTAGCATGAAATTTTTGTTTTTATATCTTCTGGCTTTGACATATTTAAAAAATCCGTTCTTCAAAAAGGTAAACACAATAAAACTTTGAAAGGCCCTGGATACAGGAAACACGCAAACCCCTTCCCTAAAGTGCAAGATAAGGAAAAATTTGCAAGACAAAATTGATCATGCAAGGCGATATAAATTTCGATATCAGTAAGCTAAGAAACAGACATGGGGAATGAATTTCGAGTCACCGAAATTTGTGGAATAATAACCTAGTGAAACTTTGAAATGTCCGCAATCTGCATGAATTTGGGAAGCTCGCTGTAATGTTTAAAAATGTGTGGTTTAGCAAAAAGCTTTGTATAGTGTGGCAAAAAATAAATTATATTTATTCGTTTGCCACATTTTTTCCCCTTTAATGTGGCCACATTGTCATTTTTGTTCTAACTCCTACAATAGGCATCAAACTGGATATTTCCAAACTGGAACACATGGTTTTGTAACCAATATATATTTTTTGGTTTAAAATTCGGATAACTTGAAAAGTTAACCGGAAAATGTCGTTTTTCATGTGTTCCTGATATTTAAAATGACAATAAAAAAAGTCTTTCGAGGGTTCTTAGCTGAATTGAACCACTGATCCTTTGGTTAGCAGTCTGTAGTCTAACCAAGGTATCACGTAAGCTCAGCGCTTACACTGGCCGAATCAAAAGAGGCCAAATCCATAAGACCGGATATTTTTTCGAATTTGGACATTTGGTCCAATCATAAACAAAATATTTGGGACATTTGGCCGAAAAAAGAAAATTAAATGTATAACTTGTTTTTGATTAGAAAACCCCACACAATGCACCCTTTTCTCAAAGAATTTTTTCAGTGATTACATTACGATACAGTAAAATAAGCAAAAAAAATCTTAGAAAAAAGGGTTCATTGTGTGGAGTTTTTTAATTATCGACAAAAAATAACTTTCTTTAATTAAAACTCATTAACTAGTTAAGAAGAAAGGGTGCATTGTGTGCAATATTATTATTGCACACAATGCACCCTTTTTTCTT
>JXPH01034994.1:0-10163 GCA_001014845.1 Mochlonyx cinctipes | reverse complement strand
ATAATCCAGTTTGTGGCTTCCTACGTTTTTACAATGGAAAAAAGTAAAGTCATTAAACACTATTATTTGAATGAGAAATTCCCAAAATAAACAAAGGAAAAGCACGATAAACATTAGGGGTAATTGCTCCGTCAGATAAAATGTTTAAATACTGGATGGAAGAGTTTAAGCGTGGTCGTACAAGCACAAGTAATGAGCAAAGTTCACGTCGCCCGATTGCCGCATCATTGCTAGAAATCATAGATAAAATCCATGATATGATTTTGACCGACCCGGAAGTAAAAGTGTGCGAGATAGCTACTGCTGTAAGCATCTCAACAGAACCTATACTTTATATTTTGTACGAAAAATTTGAGGCAAAAAAGCTATGTGTGCGATGGGTGCCACTTTCGCTCCCAATGAACTAAAAGCGCATTCGTGTAACCACTTCAATGCAAAATTTATACAAGTTTATGGTCAATCCATCGGAGTTTCTTCGTCGGGATATAACCATGGATAAAACATGGATTCACCACTATACAACTGAATCACGAGAAGAGTCGAAAGAATGGGTTTTGCCGAGTGGAAGCGCATCGAAACGTTTAAAAACGCAAACATCGCGGGGAAGGTCATGGTCAGTGTTTTTTGGGATACACGTGGAAAAATCTTCATCGATTACCACCAATAACAGGCCAATATTACTTAGAGTTCTTGGATCGATTGAATGCCAAAATCACGAAAAAACGGCCCCATTTGAAGAAAAAACAATCCTTTTCCATCACGACACTGCACCAGCTCACACACCATTCAAAGCAATGGGCAAATTGAATGAATTGGGATACAAATTGCTTCCACAACCACCTTATTCTCCAGATCTGCCCCCAGCGAAACCTCAAAAGGGGCCGCCTGGAAAGCGTTTTGCATCGAATGAGAAAGTTGAATGGGAAATTGAGGCATATTTTAGAGTATTATTTGAACGTGATAAAAAAGTTGGAGGATCGCTGGACTCGCTGTATCACGATGAAAGGAGATTATATTGAGTACTAAAAACTTTTTTTGCCAATTTTTTTGTGTTTTCATAGTTAGGTACATTACTTATCAAACAGCCTTTTTGAATAACGCTGAAGATAGTCATCGAACCTAGTCCAACATTTTACTTTGAAATAGATATAAAAATTCCACAAACTAAAGAAGAAAAGCTGTAATCCTTTGTGATTTATTACATCTTTTGTCTTAGACCACTAAGTATGTTGGGGAAAAGCTCGGAGATTAATTTCATCGCCATATTGTGGAACACTATCCAAAAACTGAAAATAAATCTTTGCATAATAGAAAAATTATAGTCCTAGATTCTTCATTCAAAGAAGATTCAGAATAGATTCAAATATTTGGTGCTTCTCGAACTCTTAACTAATTGCAACGTTTATAATTTTTGAAAATCAGATCAAAAGTGTAATTGTAATTGTAATTAGGCCATTTGGTTATAGAGAGCGGGATTTACTACCTAATTTGAGACTTCTTCCAAGTGTCGATTTGTGAACTAGGTATTTCCGTTTTTTCCATAACATAATTAAACATACTACCCTCTCAACTCTAGTACTTGAGTAGTGCTATATAAAGGAACCTGTGAAATTTTTTAAAACCTGTTTTGTGTATGGCAAATTAGCCAATTTTGTCCAAATTTCCTGATATCACAACTATATTACTTTATAATCCAAAAAAAATAATATTCTGGCCTAATGCCCTTGATAACAAACAGTATGCGATTGCAATCTCAATAAAAACACAAAAACAACCTTAAGGCATAGTAGCGATTTTGAATTTTCATTATTACTGATACTGACGATGACGAGTCAGGTTTTACATCTGTAACCATAATTTTTAATATTATTTAATAATCTTTGTACATTTCATCATAAATTATTACCGCACGAGGAGAGTGAGTTGGCTGTAAAATGTAAATGAGAAAAACTTGTATAAACATTTTGCAATCCCTTTTCCTTCGTAAACTTTATGGTTCTCGTTTTCATTCCAATTCTACCCTCCTACCACCCACAATATTCAACCTAAATATCTTTCGGTAATCTTGATAAACATTAAATATTCCTTTCTTGCGTACACGAAGTAGGCAAAAATTCATCCGATTAAATCGTCATAAATATCCGAAAGGAAATATTTACCAACAGCAAAATGATTTAATGACCAAAAGATCATTAGTGAACCCCTACCCTTGCAATCTTGACTCAATATAGTATATCTTGAAATCAATATACAATAATTTTCTTTTCTCGTCCATTTTTCGTCTTTCTCTCATGACTAGATATGGCGATCTGGACGATTTGATTCAAATTTACCTTCAAAAAGATAAAAAAAGGAAGAAAATTATATGAAAAATTATTTATGAACCATGATGTGTGTCTCGGTCTTACAATTTCAATGGAATCGTTTTATTGTTGGAATCTTTTGAAGCGGTAACACACTTGATGACTTTTTTGGCTCATTGAGCTGGACGAAATATTCCATCGGAATTTTGTTAGACGCTATAAATAAATTCTCAATGGGTTTTGGGTGTAGGAAGTGAGGTAGTCATCTAATGTCGACACTAACTATTAATCGAACATATAGATTACAATGTCTGGACCATTAAGTTCAAATTCTGAACATAAATTCTGTTGCTTTACTTTTTAGGGACTTCTCAAGTTTTTGCAGCTTCTTACTTATGTTTCACCTTATCCAATGGTATTGCTGGAACTGCTTCTTAGAGCATAGGCCATCTCGTACGTTCGAGTGTCATTTGCTTCAAATTCAAAATGTTCTACAAAGAGTTGCAGCTTTCAAGGTATGCATTGTGTTTTTGGGTCTTTTTGCCTTGGGTACAAGGACTTGGTGACAAACATCGTGGTAACTTTTCCTATATTTCGGCTCAATACAACAAAAATTTCCTCTTACGTAATCCTAGATTGTTATCCTTCTTGCCACAACTCTTAATTGGTAATGCGTCGTGGTTGAAAGATACGTAAGATTTTGCAAAAATTACGGTTGACGAAGGCTTTCATTTTTCGTTTTATGTTCTCTGTGACGTGCCAGGTCTTAAAGCCGTATAACAGTACAGACAGTACGAATGATCTACACAGATAATTCCAGAAACGAATTTTTTTAGTTCGTTAAACTATCAGAATAGTTCCTTAACAAGAACACTTTTGTTTACGGAAAAGAACTAAAATAAACAGTTGAAAGAACGAAAAAAAGAAGTTTGAATAATTGAAATAAAAGAAAAAGCTTTTGAAACATTGTGTAGCAGTTTAATGCCCTGACCCTTCTGGCAAAGTTTTGAATTTGAACTTAAAATAATAGTTCGAAGCTCGAACTAAAATTAATAGTGGGTAGACTTTTGCCTGGATCTCGGTGAAACGAACTAAAATTTAGTTTACAGTATAATCTGCGTATATATGTTGATTTGAGTGCTGGTGCCATGACATTGTGGAGCTCCATGTATGATTGATGACGATGAATGCTGCAAGCCCTAGCTTCCATATCTTTAGCTGCTCTGGTGTTTTTGCAAACAATACTTCCCAAATACTGCAATTGCTTTACTCGCTTTATGGGGTTATTAGCAAGCATTAGAGGAAGATTGGAGTCTAAATTTATTGTTTTTTTCCAGAGTACAAAAAGGTCGATGTTGACCAATGCTGGGCAGTCAAAAAATTTAAAACTGGGTAACATTGTCCCAGTTGTTTTGTTTCTTGTGGATTGCCTACAATTGGGCAAAAAAGCCGTCAAATATCTTAAATAATGCCCGGTAAAAAAGTCTATCCCGATTAGGATGTCCTGATATGTCCTAAACAGGATCAACGCAGAATTATCCTGAGATCATACTTTTTTAAGGCGATGCTCACGCAAACAGGACCGAAAGAATTTTGATTTACCAAATGGACCCAAAAAATATGAAAAAAGTGGAAAATAAAAAACTGCAAAATCATCGAAATTGATTGTTGATCCTTTTCGATGTTTTCAATTTTATTTGGTATATATTGGTATATATTGAAACTTACGAGAAAACTGCACTAATTATAC
The DNA here is from genome assembly GCA_001014845.1 of Mochlonyx cinctipes. Classification (NCBI taxonomy): domain Eukaryota; kingdom Metazoa; phylum Arthropoda; class Insecta; order Diptera; family Chaoboridae; genus Mochlonyx; species Mochlonyx cinctipes. Next base: position 6,110 of record JXPH01034994.1, on the reverse strand, counting down.
TGTATTTGACCTCGAATGTCGTAACAGATTTTGAGCGGTTTAAGTCAACAAAGTTTACCAACTGGTCAACATTTTTGGCCAAAGTTATTCTACAAGGTGAACACCTACAAGGTGTTGGTCAGTTCTAAATTTTAGCACGCTCTAATCTGAAGAAATTACCAAAGCTTTACGCCCGAAATCATGGTATTGCAAGGTTTTCTGTTCTCGGAATACACCCCGGAACATAGAAGTCATTCATGTAAAACGGAAACATACCGGGCAGCACATCTAGATGAGAAAAGCAATCAAAATGTCTAAGATTATTTTTCGCATTTCGTTCGTCTTCCTTACGTTGGTTTGCAGACCAACTTTAGCGGACTCTTGTTCTAGATCGTTCTCTTTACGTGGCATGTCCACGAGTTCACATTTATCGTCAGCAAAATCTTGTGATTCCAGTTTCTCTCATAGTATGAGGGGTTTCTAAATGATTTCTCATGGCTTGTTCTTTGTTGCTCGTATAGCCACTCTATCTAGAATGCTAAGATACACCCTTGTCTGGCACCCGTGTCTCAGCTCAAAGAGTTCAGAAAAGTTGGCTTCCTCAAGTACTCTACATTTGAAACCCTTATAACTTTTGCGTAAGAAAGGATATGATTTTTGTGGGTACACCCGAGTATTTTAATCCAGCGCATATGTATTCTTTATCCAGGGAGTCGAATGCTTTTTCGTAACCGATAAACAGGAGATATACAATGGGGAGTGCCTCTCCACTCCACTGATTGTTCTATGATGATTCGTACGGTGTTGATTTGATTGATGCAGGACTTCTGGGCTCTGAAACTTGCATGTTCAGGATAAATCTGTTATCTATCATCTCTAGTGTACAGGGTGGGTCGGAAGATTTTTGTGACCCGAAATCCTCTTATAATGCCTTTTAAGACAAACCATTGTGCAGAAGTACCATCTTCCATTTCCTCTTGAAGCATATAACGTGATATCCAGGGATGAAGGGTTGGCAAATAAAATCCCAGGTTTCAGTGATTTGGGTTTCTTTCATTTTTCAATCACAAAGTGAAATAATTTCCGGTTTCAACTCTGGCTCTCCCGTACAGGGTAAGTTCGCGTCTCCGCAGCTGGTTCGCTCTGGCAGTTCAAGACTGGAGGGTTCGTATTGGACCTGTAAGGGAGAGAGTTAAAATGTGACCTGTTTTGAACACTACCACGGTGGCGCCAGGAAATAAATTTACACAAGGAAAAACTCACCAAAGTTCGGCCCAGTTATGGTCCCTAGGGCCTTAGGAAAGAAAGGGAGAAAAAAAACTCACCAATTCTCTTCTAGCTCGTCGGAGTACGGCTGGGATTGGGGCACACGCTGTCTTCAAAATGACGCCAGTCAATTACTAGATTGCGGCCAAAATTTCTGCCACTTCAGTGTTCTGGGTGATCTTCTTTCCCCCAATAGCTTTCTTACTCTTTCTTTGTTCTATCTTGTCCTTTATTCCTTGTGCCTTCTTCCTTCCTTCTTTTCTCAGCACTTTTTTCTGAGTTCGTCCTGTTCACTTGGAGGTTGTGGGGAGAAAAAAAACCATTCCAAAACTGCCAGCGCATCGCTGTCAAGCTCTCGGTGCGGTCTTTGCGTTCTCGGTACGGGGTTTTCTTGCGTTCATTTAACGCCCTCTATTGCCTTGCGTACACTACATGCCCTGTCATGTTGGTGGATGGTAGATGGAGGGGAAATTTGGGTTATGGGAGCAAACCAGTTGATGGATCGTTCTTTCTTGTGTCCATAAATAGCTGAGGAGGCTGAGGAGTGGTTTGGAGTGCACTCATAGACGCTTCCAGGACACTAAATTAACTCCTTCCTGTTAAGACAATCTGGGGCACAGCGCAGAATTTTTGCCTACAAAAACAATTCCTGCAGTTTTGGTGTTTCAAGTCAATTATCTCTAGACTAACATGATGCCTAGGCTTATGTAAAGTGTCAAATGAAAGGTAATGGGGTAAGCAATCATACAAAACCAAGATTTTGTATACATCTGGTGTATAGTTTGCAAGATTTGTGCCAATTAGTGCAAAAAATTTCAATTGACATAATCTCCACAAAGAAGAGGAATTGGAGGATGGTATACATTGGGTCCCAAACGTCTTCCGATCCACCTTATATAATCCAGAAATATCATATAAAACACTTTCATCATGACACAAAGATATTAATGCTGCACCAATTGTTACAACCAGTCAGTCATAATTTTTTAAGGATTTCAGTTTTGGAGGGCTCTTTATTCTCCGAAAGAGTGTACTAAGTTACTTATTTACTTAAGACCTATGGCTCCTAGCTCCAGTGTTCTTCCATCTCGTTTCTTCCCTAGGACAGTACTCCGAAGTATTTTTAGCTTCTGATCCGGGTTGTGTTGATTAATAGTCTTCAATTTAATTTATTCTCATCTTCAAATGTTTAATAAGATGAAAAAAAGCTAAAACGAAGAACAAAAAGTTTCTAATCTAATTCAACTCCATTCTAATTAAAATATAATAATACCACCACCACCCTATAACAGACATAAACACCCTCCTGACTGGCTGAACTTGCACACAAAACAAGCAAACCCAATCAAACAAAAACAATAAAACTTTGCTTTGTTTATGTTTTTGTTCCATCACTCCCATAACTCAAATGACATTCAGATTTGTTACGGTCTTAAGGCCAAAGTCTCTCTGAACTAAAATCATTTAATTTGCATAATCAATTTAAATGCTTTGAATGAATTGGAAATTTTCTGTATAAATTATTATCATTTAAATATTATTTTAATCAGATTACGTTTTTACTGAAGCGAAACTACAGAGAAAAGTTTTTTTGATCGTAATAAATTATCGGAGATTTGGCAACAGACTGTTGATGGCGTTCTTCTATCTAAACATCGTTATTATCGTAAAAGTAGATTTTCATTTCATAAAAAAAAGTTTGTTTTTCTCCCCCATTCATTCCATCTTGTTGTATATACTTGGTGGAATCCCAAAAATAGTCCATAACCATAAAAATTCTTAGGAAGCATGTGAGAACAATGTTTCTAGTCATAATAACCATAAAAAAGTAAAGTTCAATTGAAAATACCATGAAATGTCTGGTGAACTCCGATACATCCCAATTCCAGACTTGGCACCATAAAGATAAAAACGTAGGAAACCACAAATTTATTCTATACCTTGTGATAGAAACTGGAATTAGACTTCGACAAAGATGATTTTACAGAGTTATCCAAGCAAGTCGGGTAATCGAAAACAGCAGGAATTGATGATATTATCCCAAATTTAGCATAGGAACTGTTCTTGGATACTTAACAAAAGCTTATATTCCAAATTTCAGCTCATTCCGATCACGGGAACTCAAGAATTCTCGAAGTGCCTGATACTTAGAAGCTCCCATATCCCGATGCCCCAGGGTCAAACTTTTTAGAAACTGTTCTTCGATACTTACCAAAAGCTTATACTCCAAATTTGAGTTTATTTCGCTCACTAGAACTCGAGACTTCTGAAAGTTCCTGGTACACAGGAGCCCGCAGATCCCGAGGTCCTGGGGTCAAACTTTTATAGGAACTGTACTTGGGCACATACCACAAGATTATGTTCCAAATTTGAACTCATTTCGATCATTAGAACTCAAGATTTCTGGAAAATTATGGTGAGTTTGTATGGAGCCCCCTGACCCCGTGGCTCGATTTGGCCCATTAACGAACTTGTCCTTAGTTTTGTTGAGAAAAGCCTACATACAAAATTTCAGCCAAATCTTCTTTCAAAATTTTTTTTTATAATTTTTTTACACGTTTCAGACGATTTGGAACCACTTTGTTTTTGTTTTACTGAATCCATAACCTTTTCATCTAGTGAATGATAGTGATGAAAAGCTAATATTGAATGATAGTGATGAAAAGCTAAAATTCTTAAGAAGCCGGCCAAAAACTTATTCATAGTCATAACAAGCGTCAAAAGAACCAAGTTCCATTGAAAATACCTTGAATTCTCCTTACTACTATAAATCTTTTTACCAGACCATAGGTACAGTTATCATAAAAATGTTTGGGAAGCATGTTCTTTGGCTTAAGTCATAATTATTAGCACCAAAACAGATGATCTCAGAAACAATATCTTTTATTTCGTTAAACCATCAGAATAGTTCCTGAACTCGAACTCATTTTTTAGATAAAAAAAAACAAAAAGATTCATTTAAAAAAACTCAAAAAAAATATAGTTTGACTATGTGAAATAAAATAAACAGTTTTTGAAACAGTCGTCAGTCCCTGAAACTTCTGGTAAAAGTTTGAAAATTAAAAAAAGGCTCGGATTTTAGCGAAATCAACTAAAATTTTAGTTACCAGAATTTTCTCTGCAGGAATAAAAATTCTCAAGAGCTATGTCGTGAAGTTGTCATATTTAGCATGGAAAATCAAAAAAAATCCTTGATGTGTCTGGTGTAAGAGTTTNTAACAATTTTCACAAAATATTAGCATGCAATTATAACAGTTTATTTTGCTCAACAGTATCGCTCTACACAGATAATTTCAGAAACGATATTTTTTAGTTCGATAAACTATCAGAATAGTTTTTGAACACACACGAACTCGTTTTTAGGGAAAAAACCTAAAATAAATAGTTAAAAAAACTAAAAAATAATAATTTGGATATGTGAACTAAAATAATTTTTTTTTGAAAAAGTGGTCAGTTGTGTTCCCTTATACTTCTGGCAAAGTTTGAAAATTGAACTAAAAATAATAGTTCGAAGATCGAACTAAAATTAATAGGGGGTAGACTTTTGCTTGGATTTTGGTGAAAGCAACTAAAATTTTAGTTTCGAAAATTATCTGTGTATGTGGTTTTTTAGCTATTTATGTCAAAAAACGCAAATTTTGCTCATCTTGTCGATGTTTGACAATCACGCAAAAGATCAAGAAGTTGAGCTACCAAACTGAAATATTCAGGGCGTTAATTTTATTTCCCGGACCCAAGTTTTCCGACCTTAAGCTTGTTGAAAATCCACACAAAAATTGCACCCCTGATGTATATTAGGATAGGCGTAGTTGAAATTTTTTTGTAGAATTTCAATATATCTAGCGTGGAAAAACATATATCCAAGTATGAATTGAAACATAAACTCTCAGCCCACTAACTAAATTAAACGCATTGATCTCCCACAATAGGGTCAAAGTTTTAAAAAGGGTCAAAATTGGTCTTTTTTGGCATAAGTGGGTCAAAAACTAATATTTTGAGTAAATACAAATGGACCTCCTAATCTGCATTCAATTTCGAGCAATTTGAGAAAAATGTACTATTCTGCCATATCTAGAAAAAAAATTATGGCCGTTTACAATCTTGATGTTTTGAAACCGAACACGACTTGATGGCCTCAATGAATTGGTAACTTATAAGCATAACCATTAAAGTTGTGGTGGTTTGCAATCCACTACAAGCTGTAGGTTTACTAAAATACCTAGAAAGTTCTCTGAAATATGAGGACTCGCGAAAACCCCGCCTAAAACGCCGAATAAATCCCTCTAAAACTTAGTCGAAGATTAATCAGGTCCTATTTTTAAGTATACCTACGTGTAAGTCAAGAATAATTTGCTCTAAACATGTAAATAATGAAATTTTATAAAAATAAAAATAATAAATTGCAAACAGTTTAACTTTTGTAAATATAATTCCTGATGAAGTTTCAAAAATAGTCGAAACGTTAATTATATGCTCAAAACAAAAAACGAATACTGTATATTTTAACAATAATTTTAAGTAGTTTTTAGTGATTCATCGAACAAAAAGTGTACATCGACAATCCAAAAATTAGTTTTTAGAACAAAATCTCACCTTAAATACATATTTAGATCATAGATATACAAAATAACATAGAAAGGTAGTTTACACGAAAAAAAAATCAAATNAGTTTACACGAAAAAAAAAATCAAATGAAAAAAATGTGTTAATAAAAGGTTATTTTATTTAGGATTCGTCCGATTCGGATGATCAAACCTGCCTTCGATTACTTTTTGGAGAATTTTTCGGTAAAATTGAAATTTTTTATTTTAGTTAATTTTTATATTTTATTTGTAAATAACAAAATTAATATATGTGACAGTTTT
>JXPH01034680.1:2079-12150 GCA_001014845.1 Mochlonyx cinctipes | reverse complement strand
TAAAAATTTGGGGATTAACATTAATTAATACTCNTCCGACATTTATTAATGGCGGCATCAGTAGTATTATTTTTCTATTTTACGCTCAAAACAAGATCGAGATATGAAGATATTCTTTAATTCTTCAGAATTCACAAATCTTTAAAGGGCGCCCAAAGGGAGAAAGAACGGACGGCTTCAGTATATTTGTTTTTCTATTAATTTCTGCGATAAATGGGCGCTCAAAATAAGATCTGAAAATATTTTTTTGAATCTTCACTATTCAGAAACCTCTTATAAGCGCTCGAAGGGAGACAGAAAGGGCGACTTCAGTCAGTATGTTAGTTTTTCTAGTAATTTCTGCGATAAGAAGGCGTTCAAAACAAAATCAAGATTTGAAAATATTCTTTGAATCTTCAGAATTCAGAAACTCCTAATACGCGATCGAAGGGAGAAAGAGAGGAAGCTTCAGTATGTTTGTTTTTCTATAAGTTTCTTAAGATATGAAAATATTCTTTGAATCTTCACAATTCAGATACTCCTAATGGGCGCTCGAAGGGAGAAAACAAGATCAAGATATGAAAATATTTTTTGATTCTGCAGAAACCTCTAATGGGCGCTCGAAGGGAGAAAGAAAGGGCGGCTGCAGTATGTTGGTTTTTCTATTTCTTTAGTGAGGAATGTACTCTTGGGACCTTACATAAATTAAAAATATATACCGTATAGTTTTTTAATGGCTTAAATAATGCTTCGACTTATTTCATAGCTGTGTCATACTGTATTTTATAATGTTTTCAATCGATTTAAAAGATTTATTTTTTTCAAAAAAACTCAAAACTATTGCCGGTACGCTGTACCGGCTCGAATCTAGCCCTGATGTTATGTTGTCTATTATGTTTTAACAAGACATCGGGGTCTAGGGGCCTCATACAAAGTCATCAGAATATTTCAGAAATCATGAGTTCTAATGATCGGATACTTACTTATTTAAGAGCCTATGGTACTTACTTAAGGGCCCATGGGCCCCTTCATAGCACGTGGCCTATTCATCCAAGATTACATCGCCTGATTTCTTTCTCCATACGAGTCTTACCACATTGCCGCCATAACTCGGTGTTAGTAATCGTTCGAGGCCATCTAATCTGTTGGATTTGATGCAGACTGTCTGATTTTTATTGGTGACTGATTCGGTCACTTCTATGTCTCGGACACGTACAGCAAAGTGGATAGTAATAATATAATAAAATAAGAGTGGATAGTTCAAAACTTTAGAATAGCCGAAGCTTGGTGGTTTTTGATTAAAAAAAAAAATCTTCCTCTCGCAATGTAGATGCGGCTTTGAACGTCTTCGTCGGTACTACTATTAGTTGTAATCTTGCTGCCAAGGTAAGTTAATTTCTCGACGCATTCGTCAATCTCAAAATTGCCAGCGCTATTTCTGTTTATAGCGAGGTACTTTGTCTTTTCAACGTTGATCTTCAAGCCAACCTCTTGCCTTAATGGGAAATGTCTTTGATTTTGTCTTCCACATCTTGCTTTTTGTGAGATAACATAGCCAGGTCATCAGCGTAATCCGTATCTTCTAGAGAATAGAAATCAGCTTAAATTTGGAATATAAGCTTTTGGTAACTGCCCAAGAACATTTCCTATGCTAAACATGAGACAATATAATCCGTTCCTGGTGTCACCACACTTTTTTGGATAACCTTGTAAATACTTTTTAGATCCTCTTCAAAATAGGCGTATATAATCTTTTTCCAATCGTTAATTTAGTTCCTATCATAGGTAAAAATAAAAGTAATAAAAAAGCTATATACCTAATCCACTTTGTGGTTTCCTACATTTAGTTTTTTTTGCAATATATTTTCTCTATACCTATCTATAGTGAAGTGATTTCGCTGTGTCGTTTGGGTATGCAAAATATAGGCAAAATAATGGAAACTGGCAGAAATCGATGAACTCTGTTTTTTATTTGCTATTCGAATGTTTATTTATTGGTTTTTGGGGTGATTGAATGATTGATGTTTTTATTAATGTTATGGGTTTGAATATGTGTAAGGGAATAAATACGAAAAGAATTTGTTTTTGGTGGTTAAGAGAAAAAAAGCTCAAGATGGATCCCAATTGTACAATTTAATAAATTAAACCTAAATTTTCACAAAATTCTGGTACAAAAAACATGGTTTTTAATTTTCTGTTTTTTATACATATCTTCCATGTCTGTATTTGAACATCATTTAATTCAGAGGCATCCATGTGTAAATTGCTAATTTATCAAGTTTCGCACAGAATATTTCCACAATTTGTACATTTGTATGATGGAGTATAATATGCAAATTTTCTTTTTGAGCGCAAATTATGCCGTATAATACATATATAGAGTAGAGTGTGTGCTTTAAAAGTGGTAAGTAGTATGCAGAGGCGTCATAGTTTTTAATTGGATAAAAATGGCTCTTTCCTGTCTAGATTAATTAAATATCTTGTAAAATATAGTGTTATGAGACTACGTGAATAAAACTTAGCAACGTTGGAAATGTCCGGTGATTTTTAATGGAGCAACTTGTCCTTGACAAACCAGAACCAGACCACTTATCTACTTCTGGACAGCTGTATATTAGTCAATATGCTTGGCTATATAAAAGGTATTATACAGAATTCCTGAGAATGCAGAGAACGGCAATGCCAATGAGTGATGTTGCTTCATCCCCTGTCAATCCCTTCTTACTACAATTTCCAGCCGTGCGCACGGACCTGGTACTACCATGAACGGTATTGGTAGGTAATGAGTTATGAATGACATGATGGTGATAATGAAATGCCAGTTGTTATTAAGCCTGTAACATTCTTTATAATGGTCCATTTTCCTCGGCGTATCCTTTATTGGCTCTATATTGTTCGCATGGATAAAAGAACACCCTTTAAAACGGAAACCTTATTCGGGTTGATTTTAACCCGATTAGCATTCGGGGTCTAAAAATTTCCCGATATTCGGTTCCCATATTTAAAAATGCCGATATTCGGGAATTATTAATCAAAGTCCCAAGCATGGGGTTGCGACTCGCGAGTTTTTATGATGCATTTAGCCTATGCGTCAGAGCAGTAACTTTAGAAAGCTAGAGATCATGTGTTCAAACCTCGGTTTGGCCTAGAAAAATTGAAATTTTGAAAGCTAATTGAGATAACCCGAATCATCGGGTTGTGATATGTGAGTTTGAATCACATGGAGAAGGTTTCGAAGTTTCGGCTTGATGAAAAATGTACTGTTTCGCAATATTTTTTGCCGCATCATGCTGTTATCAAACCTGNAGTACAAACAGTTTATGGACGAGTATTTGAGTTTGAATCACATGGAGAAGGTTTCGAAGTTTCGGCTTGATGAAAAATGTACTGTTTCGCAATATTTTTTGCCGCATCATGCTGTTATCAAACCTGATAGCAATACTACGAAGTTACGAGTTGTTCTCGATGCCTTAGCTTCTACGTCAAATGGATTATTGTTGAACGATCAGTTGTTAATTGGACCAACGATTCAACCAAAACTAATGAACATCGTTTTACGTTTCAGGACTCATAAAGTGGTTTTTTCGACAGATGTCTTAAAAATCTATTGACTGATCAAGATGGCAGATGAGCATAAGAAGTATCAACAAATACTAATAAGGTCATGTCCCGAAGAAGACATAGACGTGTATCAATTGTCAACAGTCACCTATGGTACTGCCAGTGCTCCTTTTCTGGCAACTCGCGTGCTGAAACATTTTTGTTTAGATGAGCAACAAGATTTCGCTAATTGGACAAAATGACTTATACGTGGACGATGTTTTATCTGGAGGCTCCACCGTAAAAGAGGTGCCGTTACTGCAAACCCACTTGATTCAGATGCTAAAAAGGGGTGGTCTCGAATTGCACAAGTGGTGCTCAAATAGTTCAAAGATTTTGGAAAACATCCCTATTAAATTGCAAGAGAAAAAGGTACTGCTAAATGAAAATAGTTCAACCAAAACTCTGGGGTTATTCGGGTAGCCAACTAAGGACATTTTTGTTTATGACGTCAAATCTATTGAGTTTAGCCAGAAACCTATCACAAAGCAAACTGTGTTTTCAGATATATCAAAGTTTTTTGACCAACTTGGACTAGCAGATCCCGTTCTTTTTACCTCTAAGCTCTTGATGCAAATGTTGTGGAAACAGAAACATAAATGGGACGAACTTTTGAATGAAGAAGCCTGCACAAAATGGACAAATTTTCGAAATCAATTAGAGGACATGCAACGCATTGAGATCAGTCGCTGTGTTTTGCCACTTGAGTCTACAAAACGTACCGAACTGCATGAATTTTGTGATGCCTCGTTAAATGGATATGGTGCTAGTGTTTATTTGCGGTCAGTAAACGAAAACAAACTTATGTCAATGGTTCTCTTATGCTCTAAATCTTGAGTTTTTCCTCCTTCTCCTTCCCAAATCTAAACCCGAATACTCAGCAGATAAAATATCGGGTTTTTTTTATCCCGGGATTCGGGACTTTTTTTCAAGTGTGAAGATATACCGTCCTTGCTTCACTAGACGCACCTACATTTGGCAGAACGTTAGACGCTCGGGGATCTGTAGTCAAGCACACTTTAAAAAATATCCCGAGATTCTGGAAAAAGACTCGATTTTTCATCTGCTGAGTATTCGAGTCTGATTTCTCCCGAGTTTTGGGTTATTTTTCCCGAATATCGGGGAAAATACCCGAAATTCGGGTAAAATCAACCTGAATAATCAGCAGATGAAAAATCGGGTCTTTTTTCCTGAATCTCGGGATCTTATTTTAAGTGTGAGCATGGTTAGATATATGTAACGGCCACGCAATGGTGCATCAAGTGACCGAAACCTTTTCTGATCTGATTTTTAAGATGACGCTTGAATCCCGCACTACCGGCTCAAAGTTGTATTTTGGTCCTTATAACACCCCTGATTTTTTGGAGTTAAAATGAAGTTTGAAAACGCACCTCGGATTCAAAACTGTCAATTTTTGAGAAATTTGGGGAAAACTTAAAATTCTTAGGTTTTTTAGCTCTAGAAGTGACTCAGTTTTTTCTAAACTTTTAGTGTCTAAGACCAACTTGTAAAATTCAACAAGAATTGAGTTATCATAGTTAGGACTTGTTAACAACACTTAAGCAGATCTTTAATCATTGGAAATCGGATGTTTGAACCGGAATTTAGTACCCAATTTAGGGGTTTTGTCATCAATTATCCAGTTTCGAAACTTTACCTAATTTCTTTCTTCTATTCACTTTTATATAAATTGTATAGATGTTGCTACTACATATAGGTTCTATACTTGGAACCTATGAAAAATATAAAAAAATGGTTATGGGTTCCTGTAAGCTTCAGAACTAGGACAAAAGCCAATCATGTATGGGATTTTGGCTAAAGTACCTGACTTTTTAGGAGCAAACTGGAGATCACTGCAACAATTGAATCGACTTATTTCTCAGGAATTTAATAAAGGACCAAAGCTTTTAAGTGCTATTTCATGGATTTGACCCTATCCTGTTTAATTTTAACATTAGTTCTCTGAAATATCAAACAAAATCTAATTATCTTCCATAATTCATAATTTCATTACATCAACTTGCATTATTTTATATTTAAAAAAAAAAGTTTTAATGGAGAAAGAACGGAGAACGAAAAAAGGATATAGAGCATTTTAATTTCATTTCCGCACTCACACACAGAAACGAATTATAATGCATAAATTTTCCATCATCACAAAATATTTTCTGAAAAAGTTTTCAACATGCAGATAGAGTATAGGTACATGTACCAAAAACAAAATTCTAATTGACATTAAGTAGACACAAAAGAGCATCAACAAACAAGAATCAATGGAGCAGAAAATTGAATTTATTTATTAATTTTATTAGGTACCATGTTTTTAAATGTAATTTTAATAATTTTATTACGCTCGTCGAGAGAAAATATGAATATCGGTTGTTTTTATTGATCAATCTGAAAATTTGTTTTGTAAACATTATTGAAGGCAAATTAAATTGTTTTCAGTTTTCAGGTTTTTACATGTGAATGTAATTACTGGGAATAAAGGGACCACTCTACGACAAAGTTTGCAATCTGGGTCTGCTTTGATACTTAGATTGTTGTCACATTCGTATACGGATAAAACGGAGTGGTTTCTTTGTAAGAAATGTTAGTTTATGACTGAAAATCTCGTCGAACCATCAAGTTCTGATACCGAGAAGATCCATGAGAGATTGGAAAAATATATGATTAAAATAATAATAATAATTAAGCCTATAGGACCAGACGATTCCTCATTTTTCATATAACTTTCTATGTATCCTATTTAATTTACAGTTCTAAAAAAAAATTATGGATTTCAAGTTTTTCATTAAATTAATGAGGATAGTAGTGAAACAGACGCAAGTGTAAATTGTTTGTGAAGCCCATCAACTGTAAAGTCACTATAGCTGTCAAGGCTCTCAGATATAAGTCCTGGCTTCTTAATGTTATGCTTTTCACTGCTGAGCGTGACATCAAGTTCACTGTGCACATGCTGTCTTCAAGCCTCTCAGTAATTCTATTACGTGCCTTCTTAAAGTCCAGCCACGATTCACTGGTTCTAAGCATCTTTCAGTTAGAAAAGTACTCTGATCTTACTGTGAGTACTTTATCTATGTGGATTTTAAGTCTGCAATCGTGATGGTTTTAACAAGTACATGTCTGTCAATAAGCGTCGTGACACATTTGTTAAAATGAAGAACTTACTCACAGGGCTCAAGAATGAGGGCTGAATGAGGCTCCCCAATTTATATTTTGGGCATCATCTAGAAGATTTAGTACAATCACCTGATCAAATCTTTTACAAGTTACAGCTTCTGGAACAGGGCCATTTTTTGATGTTTTTGATGTAGTAAAAAGGAATAATCTAAAGTTTGGTCCTGTTTGGTAGCCTGTGTTTGCCTGAGCAGGAATTGAACTTTTATTTATCTTTAGACTTAGTTTTTCGAGTTTGAAAATCCGAATTTTCGGATTTTTTTTAAGTGTGTAAAATTTAAAAAAAAAAATGCAAATTACTCCCCGTCGCATAATCAACCCATCAATGTCCAGGCCATGCCTACCCTTGTGTTTCCCGGTCATTTGCCTGGGTTCTGTCGCATAATCAACCCAGCAATGTCCAGGCCATGCCTACCCCTGTGTTCCCTGTCATTTGCTTGGGTTCTGTCACATAATCAACCCAGCAATGTCCATATCATGCTTACCCCTGTGTTCCCCGGTCATTTGCCTGGGTTTTGTCACATAACCAACCCAGCAATGTCTAGACCATGCCTACCCCTGTGTTCCCTTGTCATTTGCTTGCATTCTGTCGCTTGTTCAGAAATAAATATTAAGAAACAGAATTTTGCAAACTTTTTAAAGGAACACAGGGTGAATTTGATCAATGGTGTTTGTAGGGTATAGAGAACAAATTTGATCAATATTTTCGTTTTTCAAATTTCTTTTGTATACCAATCACCTCGCCCCTTTTTAGGGGTCAAAAATGACCAAAATAAAAATATGCCAAAATAGGGTACAACGGGGTCCGTCAAAACAATACATTTGACCTCCTCTTTCGCTCCCCCTTACTCCCCCCTCCCCCCGACGCGGGCCCATTTTCGAAAGATTCACCGTAGAAAGATTACGAATGGAAATTTGGGGTCATCCCATAAAGTCAGATGTAACGGTATGCAATAGTGTGATAGAGTGACGTGACTATAGTGGCTTCAAAAGATCCAATAAATAGAAATAGAGCTGATGATTATGAGATTGAATGTAAAATCATCAAATGCGTCGATAAATTTACTTATCTCGGTAGCAAGATAACAACTAATGGTAATTGGTGATGCGTTCAAAGCCGCGTCAACACTGGGAGAGAAAGATTTTGTGTGCCAAAAAACATCTAATGCTCAGGCTTTATACCAAAAAACACTAAGCTTCGATTATTCCGAAGCCTTCTACTATATCAACTCTTTTGTATGCGTTCTAGACATGAAAAGTGACTGAATCAGTCACAAATCAGATTCAGATATTTGTCAATCGATGCTGCGTCAAATCCGCGGCACCATAGGTCCATAAGTAAGTATAGGTAAAAACGAGTAGTAAGATCCAATAAGATAGAATAATACTATTGCTTTACTCTGCTACGTAGTATCATCATGCAATCCCATCTAGTTCCGGAATAGTATCGATTTGAATACCATTCACAGTTCCGTTTATTTGTAAGGCAGGCAACCAAGAAAAAAAAAACAAATAATATTCCATTTCTTCTAGTTTGATGTTCTTCTTCTCCATTTTATGTGCAGAAAACTTAAACCATAACTAGAAAGTTGAGAAGAGTTCATCGTTTGCGAGGTGGAAAACTTTTCATTCAACTTTTTGGATATACACAAAATATATTTTATGTCTGTCTGTCTGCCTGTATACAATTCCAAACCGTGTAGTGCAGTAGAGCCGGCAGGAAGACGAAGATGGAATTAGATGTTATTTCAAAAAGCATGATTAACACTTTATCACCAATATTTCAGCTTGTTACCGTTTTTTTCTCTCCCATCCTCTCCAACTTTGCCTGAGTACATAGAGAGGAAAAAAGAACATTATTGTACAAAACTAGATGAAGATAACCAGGGGGAAGGCTGGGGAGGAGGCGGAGGAGGTATGAAGCGTATCATATTATAACTCAATTAAATACATCATAAATTTATGATACATGTTCGTGTTAATAATGTACAGTTCGTGAATAAATGTTTTTATTTCACCTGTAATTATCTGGTTTTATTTTTATTTCTTTTATATATTCAATTTCAGAAGAAAATAAATAAATTAATTTTCGAGCATTTCGATTATGATTATTTTGAGATTATGTTACTTTTTTTAGTGAAGTTCAAGGTTGTGTATTTTTCAATTAGACTAGTTTGGACCCGTAACATCATAATTCTGAATTGAAATTATTTGTCGGGACATCATTACTGCTTTATGATAGCTGACTTATAACGTACACCTTACATGTTTACGCTGATTATTGCTCTTGTCGCTTTTAGTTTTCAAGATATAGAGTTTCAAATTTGTAAAACATAATGTCCTTTAAATGGTTAAAATTAAGTTTCTACCGCCATTGAGAGTATATCTCCTAATGAAGCCCCTGTGCCAAAGTAAATTATATCGGCAGCAGCTGAAAATTTTTGTGTTGGCAGCAGTGGCGGCTGTGATTGGCACAGCTAACAGCCCGCCCTTAGGTTATGCTAAATATATTTTATGCAATAATTTCCCTCTAAAACTGAATTTTCGGTTGAAAAATATTGTAAAAAACTACGTTTTCAGTTAAAGATTTTATATATAGAAACGTGTAATGTACACTTACCGAGTTTAAGGTTGTTTCCACACTCATCCGCTAGGTGGAGGTTAATTAATTTCTTAGATACTGAATACACTTGGCCGTACAAGCATTTTTCCGGATACGCGATCATTCTAGGAAGTCATTTGCGGAATTTAGGGTTGTTTCCACTTCCATCCGTTAGGTGACGTAAATGGATTATTGATTTAAACTAAAATGTCACCCAAAATTAAACTGTCCTCCAAATTTCAGATTTTGGACATCGGAAAGGCTTTCAAATAGGCCCTCAAAGATTTGAAACAGAGACACAGAAAACAACCTTTCATGCCACAGTAACAGAATTTGGATGAAAAACATAAAGCTTTTCTTTTTTATAAATTGTGTATCTTATGATATGAGCTCTATTAAGCTATTATTATTATTATTCCAAATTTGAGCTCACTTCGACCACTATAACTCAAGAATTCTAGAAGTTCCTGTTACGAATGAGCCCTCAGCCCTCAGATACCGATGTCTCAAAATCAATCTTTTACTTTTACTTATACTATACTCTTACTTACTTACTTACTTACTTATGGGCCTATGGTACCCAGGCGGGACACAGCCGATCTATAGTCCTATTCCATCTCATTCGGTCCTTATAGCGGTTACTATTACATCACCCCATTCATCGTTGCGTACACCCAACTCTGACTTAACGCAACGGTGCCAAGTTTGGC
>JXPH01034593.1:274-17056 GCA_001014845.1 Mochlonyx cinctipes | reverse complement strand
ATTTTGGTAAAGTTACGCGCCTTAATGCTTTAATGCTTTAATTTTTTAATGCTTTAATGCTGTACTACCCACATTTTCATTGTAGTTTGCGAACAGTACGGTTTTTTTTCTTATTGGTAGCTGTATATTTGTGAAAATGTGTGGTATACAACTTAAAAATAATTAAATTTCGGAAATGTACCCTTTTCCAACCAACCCTGGCGGGAAAAGGCTGCACACCCGAAAACTTCTGTAGTGCTTCCTAAGACAAACCATTCTGCAGCAGTACCATCCTTCACTTCCTCTTGGTTGCGGAGATGTTGCCATTTGAAATTTTTTGCAATAATTTGCACATAATTTGCAAACTACACAAGTGAAAATTGACAGTAATTATTGTCAACCAACCAATTTTGAGCTCAATTGGCCAAAGCTCTATAGGCTCTCATATAGAAATATTCACGATGGTAATACAAATAAGCCAGAGCGGAGCAGGGATAGAAAATATATGGGTACCAATTGTGCCCGAAATTTTCCAAAATCGTCAATACAGAAATTAATTTGAAAAAGTACTCGGAATATGTTTGGCACTCACTCATGCAGTAAGATTATGGATTTTGTTCGCAGCGACCAAGCACAAACAAGGCGCTACAAAATTTAAAAATTTAGAATTTGGCACAATTGTGCCCAATTTCCCATCACTGGAGTGAAGGCAGCCAAAAATAGCTTACCCAAATTGCCAAATCTAAAATTTTGAAAATCTTCCATCGCCTNCTCACTCATGCAGTAAGATTATGGATTTTGTTCGCAGCGACCAAGCACAAACAAGGCGCTACAAAATTTAAAAATTTAGAATTTGGCACAATTGTGCCCAATTTCCCATCACTGGAGTGAAGGCAGCCAAAAATAGCTTACCCAAATTGCCAAATCTAAAATTTTGAAAATCTTCCATCGCCTCATTTACTTAGAAATTTAAATTATACAGTTTGTCTATCGCCCTATTCATCAAGTAATTTATAGATAATGCTAATTTTGCTTTGGTGAAAACTGCCACACGCTTAATAAAAATATTTTTTGTTGTTGTTTATTTTAACTACAGAAATCTACTAGGTATTTCCTTCACTTCCTATATCCCATCCTTTTAGATTTCTGGGATTACGAATCTTCTGCCTCCCCCATTTCTAAAGATACTTGAGAGAAATTTTTTGCCCAAAAAATCTTAGAAATTCCCTGGGTGACTTAAAGGCCCCATTTCTCTTTTTTTTAACCTAATTTCGGAAGATTTTTGCACGAACATTTTATTATTTCTTCTATTAGAATTTGCCTTGTCATCTCGTCGTCTTCGAAATTATGTTCAACAACATTGAGGGAGCGTCGGTCGTTGTTTCGTTTATTCTATAAACTTCATCAGGTAATATATCTGTCGTTCAATGATAAAAAATATGTTTTGCGAATGNTCCAGATATATCTCTCTGATTTAGAAATGGTGTCCAACCTCGTGTCCATTACTAATCTTTCTCAAAAAACAAAAAACTTCCAGCTCTTGGTTATTTCATTTTATTTCAGCTTTATTACGGCAATTGCATTTATTTAAATAAGTCAAAATAAATTCTGATAAATCTAGTCCAATAAAACTACTTTTTTCTATGTATATAAAGTATATATTCAAACACAAAAAAGATATATAATAAAAATATATTTATGTATTACATTCAAAGGTACATTATTTACTATTTGTTTGGGTGCATGTATCATATATATATATATATATTGAGTTAAATATTATAATCTTTACTAAAGTTAATTTGCGGAAACTTCGGGGAGTTGCCTTGAAGGCCTTCTGATTTCCACACCTGTATCACATTATCGTTGGTCAAAATAATCAGGTATTGATGTTTGGAAAATAGAAGACTTTTAATGATAAGATTTGCACCAATGTTCAGCTCCTTGACGAGGGCCAAGTTCCAACTGGAGTAGAATTTTATCAAACCACTTTCAAGTGCTACAACTATACTGTTGACTCCACTACCCTCTTTAACGTACGAGTAGTTTATCGCAGTAACATTATCTTCAACAAAAACATGGTTTACGTATTTGGCATTCAATGTGTACAATCTGATTTGACTGTTGGAGGAGGACATAGATATTTTCACATAGTCATCCATATTATTTTCAGTCACCTCGAAACTTTCATCGTCCACGATAGAAATAGAAGGATTGCTTGTCGTATCGTGGTTGTGATGGCTGATATTCGAATGAGCAGTTACAATATCACCCAATGTAGAACTTATTGCAGTCATTGTTATGGCAGAATGAAGCACGTTGACAGGTTTTGGAATTTCTCTAACATATTCAAGCGTGTTTAAATCCCAAATGGCTGCCGTTCCATCCAAACTAACACTAACAACAATTTTGAATTCTAGACAAAGCTTAATTTCTGTAACTTCATCAGAGTGTTTGATGAGAACAACTGGCTGCTTCCATTCACCACCTTCCATATCATCCATGTCCTCATTTCGCTTCAAATTCCAATGTTTCTTTCCAAAAGAAATAAAGTTTGAGGAGATCGAATTCAATCTAGGTCTTGTATTTTTATTGAAGAATGCTTTCTGCAAACTTTTCCTTTGATAGACAGAGATTCGTCCCGACTTGTGACCGAACCAAATATCACTTGAATTTGTGTCTGTTCCACAACAAGTAATCGGATCTAGTTTCGCTGAATGGACAATTTTTTCAACAGGACACGATGAATCCTCTGTCAATGATTTTATTCTCACAATATCGTCAACCTCATTCCAGTGAACTAAATAATTTCCTTTTATCATATTACAACGTCCTGGTACACCAAAAATTTTGTCCTCCTTCTTCAAATGTATTAGATTGTTGTAAACTACATTGAATTGCTTTTGAATATGAATGTCCACCATCTTTGGATTAGCTAAGATGGGAGACCCTGTATAGAATCCCCATTTCAACCCGACGACACTCTCTAAAACAGGAATATCGCTCCTTGTCGCAGTTACATTAGCTTGGGGATGTGGATTTTCAAAAAGTTGTCGTGGCATTTGGCCATATGTTTTCACCATCGTCTCACAAGCTAATCTCTCGACAGGATCTTTAATTTCACAAGCTGTAAAATCAGAATAGGTGGCCGGGTGAAAAACGTTGACCGCTTCTATCGCTGCTTGACCTATCTGTTTGTGTCCGAATATCAAGTCAATCCAACTGCTAAGCCTTTTGCGAACAACATCCGACTCCAAAGCTTGACGATGGATTAATGTGAACAGTCGAGCAGAATTATCGCACCATTTTGGTAGTTGGACGTGATGAACAGATTCTCCGGATTGTCGATTTCCAAAATCGAATCCTTCAAGATTTTCTAGGAATTCAGGGAAATAGAAAAACTCTGGAGTCAATTCTTTGACATCTGTTGGAGAATCTCTACTCGCCAACAACCAGGTTGTGTTCAGGGAATGAAAAGTTCTGTCCGGAATATCAAAACTGTTGTCCTGATATTGTAAGAATAGGGACGTGAATGGAAGCATTCTGACCAAAAAATGTAGAACCGTTCCAGAATTCGAATAATGCGAACTGTAATGATAAGGATGATTGTTTCTAGAAAGTGTATCGCTTAGAGCTTGCTTTAGATAATTATAATTGGTTATGTATTGCCTTTCTTGCTCCTTATTTTGGGCTGCAATTGGGCGTTCAAAGTTTCGGAAAACATTTTCGCTCAACAAATTTAAAACTTGCGCTTCATAATCGGATAGAATCCAAGGAAACACTGGGTACTGCATTAAATCGTTGAAAGTTCTCCCTAAAAATTCAAAAAATTCAATTAAAATAGGATTATTATTTATCATATCAATTAAAACAGGACTGCAGTTGAAAAAACCGCGAAAAAACCGACATAGGCCTATTTGTAGAATAGGCCTATATAGAAAAATTAATAAAATAATTGGTTATAACCTACCTGATATTTGGTTTAGCTGCATTAGATACTCAAAATTGGTTAGTTCCCCATCTCGCCATTTAAGGCTTAAAGCTTCCATTTTTTGTTTCCCCATTTTCTGAACGAGATTCTCGAAAAATCCTTCAAAAATCTCCCTTTCTTCAATTGTTTGAAAGACAATGAAAACCGAATTGCCATCTTTCATAAAAATTTCGAGCGCAGCATCACGATGCTGATATCGTTTCGCCCAAATCTCTTTGATGCTGTGAAGATTGTGAACGATTGGCTCATCAACATTTGATGTTAAAACTAGCTGGGAATCGGTTAGGATACACTCGCCTTCAGCTTCTTGCTTTACCGTGATATGTTTAACGTTAAATGTGTACAAAACCTGCTCTTTAACAGCGAAGTCTTGGTACCCATTCGATGGTTGTAGGTAGGAAATTAGCTGTTTAGTCGAACAAGAGCTATTGTAAAATTCTTTTAGGATGAATTTTTTATCAATTGTCATATGACATCGACGGAGTCGTTTGTGAACCATGTCTGCACCTTCTGTGTTGTCTAATTCCCAAGAGCTTTAAAAGTATTGATTTTATAATTTAGAAACAGAATAGACGGAACAACATTTAAATGAACAAATAAATTATATGTGCGATACTGCTTGAGGAACATTTTACTCGCTTGTTACGCCAATATATGTTTTAAGTTAATAGCGTGTCGATTTGATTATTTTTCATTCAATAAAACTTACCTGGGATAAAGTGTCGGATTATGCCAAGGAGCACCTTCATGTGTTAAATTTTGAACAATTTGACCCCATTGCTTGAAATACTCAAAATCATTTTCACTTCGCAAACGATTTAGCAAAACTTTTCGAATTTTATTCTGAAAATAATACGTATTTGAAGCAATATTCCGGTAGTGGAGAATTTTTTTTAACTAACCTGCTTCTCAACAATATTTCTCGTTATTTCCATCGCTTTTTCCGTACAATATTGAACCAAACTTTCACCTCTGTAAATCGATTTCAGCATTACTTGTTCTTGATCTTTCACATGCATGCCTCTTGAAATTTCAATTTCTTCAAGAATTTGTGATAAATTCCAGCTACTGCTGTGTGGACCTTCTAAAGAATTGTAAAATTGGGTCACTAGTTTAAAATCTGGTGCTGCAATATTCTCCTGATTAACTAGCAATACAGACTGTACCAGTATTTTGAGCTTCTTTGAATCGCAAACATTGGAGAGATAATTTCCTTTGTCCAAATAAGCGCACAATTGTTTTATTGTATACAATTTAAGGGCGAGAGGTTTTGATGGAATTAAGCTCCAAATTATAACGTTTCCTTCTTTTGGGTTTCCGTTTAGCGAAATTTGCATCACAACCTCAATTAAACTCATTTCTTCTTCCGATATGGTGGATGTTTCGTGATTTGTGATGAATTGAATCGATTTATCGTACAGCAAATTGAAACGAGACTTCATTTCTGTCTGCGAAAAATTGCAGCCCGGAAGATTTACTACAAAAGCTATTAAAAATATTGAGAATAAAATAATCAATAAATTTCGAGTAGGTAATACTCACAATTAATTTTAAAGCCAATTAAAGATTCTGTAGACTTATAAACACATTTTTGGAGCAAGTTTTTGTATAGTAGAGCGTGAATGTTGCGTACGCCGGAAGCAATTTCAGGGTTTTTATGCTTTCCTGCAAACATTAATCCATTCATAATGTCCCAAAGAATCTAGAATATTAAATTATTATTTAAAATTTAAAATCAAAAAGAGTTTAAGACGTACATTAACAGAAGAAGAAATCAGTGATTTATACGAAATCGTTGTAAGAAGTACCAAAATTCGATTAAAGTTTTGCCGATTGAAGTTCTCGTGTATTTTTATAACAGTTTTCACTAAAGCCCACAACAACCCATTCTCCAGCATGTATTGAGAAGCATCAGGATTTTTTAAGTAAATGCTTTCGATCAAATGCACTGTCAGCATGAATAACTTTTGCTCTTGTGCTGCCTGTGGCAAAATGGACACTAAAACGTTTAATCCGTTCTTTTGGATGACCTCAATTTTTAAATCGAGAATGTTTGATTCCAAAGTTAATTTTACGTTCGATTTTGTGATCCATTTGAGACATGCGTTAACAATTTCAATGTTGATTGGATGCGATGCAATTTGGTTGCCGAGATGATGCCAGCACAGTATTTTCGTGTACTGATTCAGAGAATTTGTAGATAGTCGGTCTATTATCACTGATAACATGTCGATAATGAGCGTCCTTATTTTCACATTAAGATTATTTGATAAAATTAGGAGAATTTCGACAATCATACTCTCCGATGATAAAAATTCTTCAGCTTGTTCATCGGGAAGAATGAGGATGTACAGCTTTAAGGCGTTGAGGAAGCTCTCTTGGATGAAATCATTGCCTGTTTCGAGGTTATTTTGTGTGAGGAATTCTGTAAAATAGATTTTCTTTCAATAAATTAAAATGGAGGTGTAGGTATTATTTTGCTTTGTTTGGAAAAACTTTTATAAAACGTGTGTCGACGAAACTATAAAATATGAGAAAATATGAGCATGAGAAAAACTATAAAAGTAATAATAAAAAAAAATAATAAATCGAAAATTAGGAATTGGTAAGAGAACCGCTTTTCTGGCCTTTTAACATTTGCTTTCGAAAAAATAAAAATGCAGTATTAAACTAATTTTGGGTCACTGATTACAATGATCTACAAGTTTTCTTATTTTAGGGTGAAAATCCAAGTTTTAGTAACCCATCGTCCTATTTTACAGATTTCAGCACTGATTAGCAGGACGGCCTCACAAATTTAGTACGGTTTACATTCATACGAGCAAAAAAATAGCTGCTTTCCCATATACCTAATGTGGCCTCAAAAATTAGTTTGAAACGATTTTTTTAAAAGCAAATGTTAAACCTTCCACCCGCAAGAAACGGTTCTCTTACCGTTTCTCAATTTTGTGCATATTTTTAATTATTTTTCTATTTTTTCTCATCTACAAACTTAACTTATAACAACCAGTGTTCCACCATCTTACGATTTAATTTTTTTTAAATTAATATTCTTCCCGAGATTCTTTCTTTTGAATTCACCAATACGAAGAGATTATTAGTCAAAAAATATAAAACCTAAAAAAATAATCCCAAAATGATCTACAAAAGTCCTAAAAATATCTTTAAAAATTCACAAAAATCTCTAAAAAACTCACTTGAAATCTTAAATGAAAATTGTGGAGATTTTTTTATCTCTTCGATGTTACATAATTTAGCTGAATGGTGTCGCTCTATTCCATTTAGAGCTAAGGGATTTCTGAAAAAAAGATGAAGTAATGGTAAAACGGTAAAACATATGTACTACAGATGAATTGCTCACCTCACTCCCCCTGGGCTATCCAATCGTCGGACTCTAGACTTTGCACTTTTTGACCTACATTTCCTCTTTATTTGAGGATTTGCTAAGGCCACATTTAATCGTTCATAGTAGCCATTTTGGGTAATATTATTAGATCTTCTCTCTTTTACATTTATGTCTATCTTCCCAATAAGTACTGTCTCTTCTGGCTCCACCACAACATTCAAGTTCATCGCTTTTCGTACTTGTGAATATTTGGTTTTTCTCTCTTTCAACTGTAGCCTCTGTGTTAATTTGTTCTCACTGTTTTTGTTCGGTTTATTTGAGAGAAATGGAGCCAAGTTAAAGTAGAACTTGAAGCGGTCATGCGTCACATAACTATCTGTTGGGCGGTGCATTAAAAGCAATAGGTCCTTGATTTCATTCAACAGTTCAAGCTTCGGCGGCTGGTCCGACAAATTCGAAATTAGGGTGACTAGAGAATCTGCTGCACTCCTTGGAATTTTCATCGTCTGGGGTGGTATAACAAAGTTGACTCGACAAAAATCTAGTAAAACTGGGACTATTCCAGCGTTCATCAATCGATTTCTGTTGTAAACGCTTCCAGGATGTTTATCTCGAACAAGCGTTGTTAAAACATCGAAGAAAATGCTCAAAATTTCCTCATCTTTCTCAATCCATATGCTGACATTTTGTAGTAGGAACAAAATTATTTCCGGATATTTCACTCTTGCATTAGAATTTTTGAACACAACGAACGTTTCGTTTCTTTTTATTAAAACAGGCGAATCAAATGTTATTTCGAAAACTGCGTTCAAGATTTTAATATCTTTTTTGCATTTCTTATTCTTCAAAACGACCCCGATAAGATTTAGGTAATTGTTTTGATAAAACTCCGTATACAACTCATTGTTAGAATGTGCCATTTTTAATAATAAACTCAAGGCAGCTGCCTGTTGGTCAACATCTTCTGCTAATTCGACAATTCTGGCAAACATGAACAAGATTACAGATATTCCACCGGATAAAATAACAGACTTTTGAAGTGATTTTTGCTCAAAAATATCATCCGCTGAAAACGTCAGCATTCCAAGCGGAATTTCTGATCCATCTTTTTTGTAGCCAACGAAAATGTCAGGTTTGTGGGACGAAAAAACACCGGCCAGAGATTTTTGAAGAAATTTTGTACATTTTTTGCCTTCAAAATCATTAATTTCCATCTTACTGAAGTTCAAACTGCCATAATTCGGAAGCATATTGTCCCCAAAATGAATACAATTTGGTCCTAAAGCGTACAAGTTTGCATAAATTACTGGATCGTCGACGTATTTTCGGAATATCGAAACGTTTGACAACGAATATTGGACAAATCTCCCATCATTCCAATTATGACCAATGCTAAGAAGAGAAAGGTTTGTATTGATATGTATTTTTCCAGGATTTTGTAACTCAAAAGATTGTTCTTGCACTCCGTCGAGTGTCAGATGCACCATCATCACTTTTTCCATTTGCTTTACCGAAAAGCTTAACATTGTCCACTTGTTTTCGATTAGCGTAAACTCTTTAACATGCACAAGTTCCTCATGTGAATTGTAATCGTAGTCTCGATTTAAATTTATCATGCTGGCCGCGTTCATGTTTGAGAGATGTTTGTAGCAGTAAACGCATTGGGCATTTGGAGCCTCAATTTTACATAGTGGTGCTAAATTGTCTGTATTTTGATGAAGATGCTTGAAAGTCCAGAGATGTCGAATTTCTTTTGTGCAATTATCGCAGCACGAAATATTTGCTCGGTGTGCAAAATACAATTTTGTGTTGTTTGTCGTGATTATTGTGTCAGGTTTGCTGAATTTTACGTACAGCTGCCTATTTAATGTCATGAATAGCGAAAGGATTTGCTTTTCTGTTCCAACAGAGATTAAATGAGTCATTCCGTGCTTTAACTCGTCCCCGGATTTTATGTTGAACCACAATGTAGCCGTGAATCCGTCGTCACACCATGGATAGAAGTTGATGTAGTTGAGGGGAATTATTTTTGCTGCCTCTGAAAACGATGATTTGAGGCTGAAGAACGTATGATGCTCACGGAGATAATTTGTTTTCTTAGCTAGCAAAAAATCGCATGTTGAAGACCTCGTCAAATCGTTTTTAGAAGACGGAAATTCAATTTCAATATAGTTTTGAATTTTTTCTGACGATTCATACAGTTGGATTAATTTCGATAGCAATAGTTGCACAGGAGGATTTTCCAGCGAGAAAATGGAAATGTAAGATGAAAATGATTCTGGACTATTCAGATCTGTAATCAGTTCTAAAATAGCTGTTTGTAGCCCAATTAATCGATTATCATTCTTCTCAAGAACAGAAAGAAATCCTTTGATTAAATACAAAGATCCCCCTAAATACTTTCGTACCACGTTCAATTTTAAGATCATTTGGGCAATTATGGGCACCCAAGCATCTGGATCAAAGACACATCTTCTCGACAAATCAATCAGAATTTCAATAACAATTGAGCAAATGTTTTGATTGATTTTGGTAGATTGCTTTTTGGTCGTTTCAACAGCCGAACTTCGTTGAATTTCATTATTATTCTCCACATCTCCATCATACCCATCGTCAGCTGTTGTGTAGCTTTCATCTGATGAGCTACGATCATCGTACTCGTTGTAGTTTATACTGCAATCAAAACTTTGGGTTGGAAAATAATATTCGCTATCATCGTCTTCAATGCAACTCTGCTCTTTTTGATCATCCAGCGGTAAGTTTCTGATTTCAGCCACTTTTAGAAGAGACTGTATTCCGTTCATGATATTTTTTCCATTTTCTACAGACTCCCAATCTTGTAGAGCTGTGCTGAGGAGAAGCTTTTTTAATTCGTACAATGATGATTGCATTTTTTCATCTGGAAAATAAATTTTTAAATTAATACATTGGTCTAAGGCAAGTATTCTTAGATAATTTGTTCGAAATTGTAGATCAGTTGCCCAAAATTTAAAGCGGATGATCATTAAGAATTTTTGAGCTAATATTTTTTAATTTATTTTAGGATGTATAATTTGATGGTTTCAAATCCTGCTACATTTAATAAGTCCACTTTTTTAAACTCACGAAAATATAGGTAAGTAAGTAGCTTATAGGGGAATAGTGGTTTCGTATATCATTAGATTGGCACCCCTGTAAAATCTACGATTATGAAAATTTTCTGAAAATTCATAATTTTATTCAGCTAACTAAGCAACCATAGAAAATACAGTGAGACCTGCGAGAGCCGGAACCTGTCCAAGATGGAAACGGTTTTGATCTTAAGCAACTGAGGAGGAGGCACTCATTTCACACCAATCGCAAAAAATATTTAAAGTTTTCCCATACATTGGCCATCATCATCTAAATCGAATATGTTTCATTACAGTCTGGAAAAATTTACTTAATTAAAAACGTAATCCAAAACCACATGAAATGAGCATGGAAAATATTTACAAAATACTTATCTACCTATAACGAAAAGAAATAAAGAAGAAACGTGATATTCCTGTAAAACTAAAATGACCTTCAGAACATTAAGGAACTAACGCAACGTCTTGTACGTACAATGCATATAAAATGTCATTAACACGTTCACTACTAAGGTTTCTTATATACTTATACTTATTGTAAAGAATTTTTTCAAAAACTCACCTAATTCAGCGTCTTTTGGGCTTATTAATAAATAGCAGCACAGAATAAGCTCAAAAATAACTGCCAATTTCTTCTTCACAAAATTGTTTTGCACCAGCTGTAAACTATCTTCGACTTTTTCACCCTTTTTCGTGAAATATCCATCAACAATATCACTAAACTTTTGTTTCAAATTAAACAATTCCAATTTATCGTAATCTAAATCTGCTATAGGGTTGTGAAAATCCGTTAAATTGTCGTTGAAATGAAAAACGTTGAGTAAACTCCGACGCTCCGGCACTGGATGCACTGGATCCAAAACGACCACTTTTTCGACGTTATACAAAATCAAACTGAACAAGTTGTGCAGCAATTGCAATCCATCGCTCGAATACCGACGCAAAAACAATATATTAAATTGTTCGTTCGATTGTAAAAGTTGAAGTATCGTTTTCCAGTATTCAATGTATAACATAGTCATCGTCGTTATAGAGAGTTTCTTCATTGCTTTATGTGGTAATTGATATGTTGGAGATCTTTTGGGGGAAAGAAAATATTATAAATTGAATGTTTTGATAATTTAAATAAGGGTAAAATACCCCAATAGCTGCTCCAGTAATCGTCAGCGGCAAGAAAATTACATAAATATCACAGAAATGTTGGAGAACTGTTAATAAATTGATAGTCTTGAAATTTTTGAAAAAAAAAATNATTTTGTTCCGAAATCTCGTGATTTAGCACAAACACACTATAAAATGGGTTGAAATTTTTGAAAAAAAAAATTTTAATTTTTTTTTTTTTTGAATTTCAAAGAATGAAATATAGAGAGTTTTAAAAACTGATGTGTTTTTATGGTTAAGTTATTTAAATATTTAAATTTACTTTTGGAGGTCAAAAACACACTTTTTCTCCCAAATCCCTGATTTTTTTGGATCGGTCTGAAACTTTCAGAGATGAAGCTGTCGATAAATGTCATCTACCTTAAAATTTTTTGAGTATACATATTCTCTAGGCATTGCTTTTTGAGTGGTGCATTTAGCCTCGCTTTTGATGTGTGGTAAAAAAAACTGGCGACAAGTTTTATCGAAAACGGTCAAAGTAAAAATAAACGTAGGAAACCCCAAAGTGGATTTTATATAGCCTATCTTTATTTATTGTAAATTTTATTACAGCAACTGGATTTACGCTTAGACAAAGATCATATAAGTTTACAGAGTTACCCAAGAAATTCCGGTAATTGGAAGCACCAGGAATGGATGATAGCATTGGAACTGTTTTTGGATACTTACCAAAAGCTTATATTCTAATTTCGAGCTCCTTTTGATCACTATAACTCACCAATTCTGGAAGTTCGTAGTACACAGGAGGAGCCCCCAGATCCTGATTTCCTAAGGTCCAACTTTTTTAGGAACTGTTCTTGGCTACTTACCAAAAGCTTTTATTCCAAAGTTGAGCTCATTCCGATCACGAAAACTCAAGAGCTCTGGAAGTTCCTGGTATCTAGGAGCCACCAGGATCTCGATGTCCCACGCTCAAACTTTTTTAAGAACTGTTCTTGTCTACACACTGTTCTTGTTCCTTCACACAAAATTTCAGCCTAATCGGTTGGGAATTACGTGAGTTCGAGTATCGAGGACACAGGCACACAGACCGACGACAGACATTTTTTTTGGTTTGTTCGCGTTTCAGACCATTTGGTGCAACTTTTCCCGAGGATAAGTAATTTAGTTTTTGTTCTACAACATTAATGAAGAGTTTAAGTAATTTTCATATGAAAAACATTTACACTATTGGAAATTTGTGGCTAATATTTTTACAGAGCGTAAATTTTGTTTAAATTCAAGTATTTTATAAAAGTTTTTATCAAAAACTTACCGTTTCTCTTCTGGCACATTCAAATCAATCGATAAGTGACTCTGTGCTAAATTAGCAATATGACTGTTCAAAATCACAGTCAACCGTTCGATGTTTTCAAACAGAATACTCAGCAATTTCTCTTCAAATTCAACATCAAAATAATTAATATTTTGTATTCCCACTTTAAGGATTCTGCAAACGTGATAAATAAATTCTGGACACGTTGAAAGCTCATTAATATGCTGAATATTTTTGATATTGAAGAATAATTTGAACAAATTTACATCTTTCAACGAGTTGTAGATGACCATTAAACAACTGTTTACAATATCTCTCGAAATTTCATCATCGCTCTCTAAAAAAGCTGCTTTTTCATCGCGAAATGTTGGTAGCACAACGTCCTCAATAAAATACTTACTCAATCGGAAAGGCAGAATTTTCAGAATGTCCAGTAAATGCTTTAAAAAGATTGGAAACTTGCTCTTATGCCGTTCTTTTCTGTACTCTTCAAAGGCATTCTGATAGATTTTTATGAAATTATCATGAAAATCGTTCGAGTATTTTTCAGATTCACAAAAATCGCAATTCGATTCGCTAAAAATTGCCGCTACAACATTTTTTGCAGCAAAATTCAGGCATATTTTCGGAATTACTTCGTCATTGTTGAGCTTCATAGCAATCTCTAGCGTTTCAATGTTTAAATTGCAGCAACAAATTTGATTTTCTTCGAAAAAATTCTGCAACATCTTCTGATCCCCGTACTTTACGAGGGGGAAAAGGTTGAGCAAAATACTTTCCAGAGCACAAACGTAGCTGATATTTGAATACTTTCTAACGTGATGATTTTTCGATCTTATTTTTCTGTTCCTTTTCACCGGTTTTCCGGACGTCGATACTTTCAAGTTGTTGAAGATTTTTATTAAAACCTCAACCAATTTCGTGCTCAATTTATCCTTATTCTTTCGCAAGTAGCTGTAGGTTTTCTTGGTTGTCTCTAAATTACATAATATCTTGAAAATGGCTAAAAAGTATTTTTCGTTCACTACATTATCGGAAAAGTAGAGGAAGGTGCTGTTGATTACAATCAAAACAGTGTAGATTATTGAGAAAACGTAATTCACTTTAATCTCGCTTTCCCGAACCTGATTGGCCGCATCCAGAAGTTCCTTATCCAAAATACTCATCAATTTTGAGGAGATTTGTGAAATTTGAATATACTCTTCGGCTATATTTTCCATTAGAAAAATGTTGTTTAAGCAATAGATTATGATTTCTATCAACTTTTGCCTTATTATGAATTGATTTCTCAGACAATTTGGTCTACTGTATCCCAAATTATCGATAGCAAAGTTTAATGTTTTTATCGAAATTGAATTTTCATCAATTGTCAGTATGTTTTCGTTCACTATCATGTCTTCCAACACATTAAGGACAGAAAGACTGAATTCGTCTTGAGACGACGTTGAAGCTGTTATTAAATCGTTGTAATTTTCAGGAATTGTTGGCTCACTCTGAGTAACTTTGAAGAGTTTTTTGCGAACAGAAAGTTGTTCTGCCTTGCTGCCACTTAAAAATAGTTGAGATGTGTTGATATTCAAAGAGTTTCTGAAATAAAAATACAATTTGGATAAACAGGGTCAAATCCTTCGAATATGGGCCGGTAAGAGATTAGTATAAGTAGTAGAACGAGTAGTACTTACTGAGAAGTGTCGAGCGATATGTGATAGGGTTTTCAAATAAGTCGACGTTTCTACGCACTATGCTTGTACACCTCGATTAAATTCAAAAATATTTTACTGGTAAAAGATTTATATTTCAAGAAACCCATAAAAACCGTACTGTATACTACCCGCATACAGCACATGAAAATGCTGCAATATGGGGGTAGTATACAAACAGTACGGTTTTATTTTCTTCTGAGAACTTGCTATAAATAACTTCAATCATGATACAGTTAATTTACCAAAAAAATAGTAACCCACAATCTACCAGTCAAATTTTGGCAAAAACAGTTTCAAGAATATTGGGCCTTGCCTTGCATTTATAATAAAATACCAATTTACATTAAGAATATTAAAGGGAAATCTAAATTTGTTGCTCTAGGCCATGCCAAATATTTAAGTTTATAAATTTTGATAGATAGGTAAATCTATTCTCAAAATGTGATTAAATAAATAAAATAAAATAATTTAGATACCCGCACCGTGGAAGAAACATTGTAGCAGCCATACAAACAGTCACTACTATCAAGTCTGATCACCAAAACAAGTTTTTAGACTATACACCAACCAGAAGGGACTATTCTACTATTGAACTATTGACTATGGGACTATTGAAGGCGAAGTTCTAGAGTACTTCATACTCGTCCGTTCATTTAGTTTCACTTAATAGGAATTTTTGTGACAACAGCCTGAGTTGCATGGCTTATTTTCTGTGGATATTTTTTGCTGTAGAGGAGGGTTGGGTATCCTGACTAATGGAAATAGTGTAAGCTAGGCTTGATCGGAGTATAGTCTTCGGCAGCATGCTGTAGTCCAGATAAGCCAAGAAATCAAAAATAAGAAAAGAAAAAAAATCATCTACCGGCCCATTTACGAAAGGTCAGTCTAAATAGGGATGAGAAGAGTAAAGATTAACCAACTTTCTAACTCCCGTTTTCAAGCTGTGTGTTTTAACTTTAAAAACACTCATTACAGTATCTAGTCCATTATTTCCATCGTACTCCAACTCACGCTGCGAATTACTATTCCAATCTTTTGTAGGAAACAATCGTATCAGTACGTTGGCGAGCTCTCTACTGTTAATTATGTTCTAAAATAATAAATAAATATAATTGAATGTGATTTTTAGAGGCTGCTAGCTACTTTTGTGCCCATTTTCTGCAGTGCTCTCAAAATCCTCCCTCCTACGCCCTCGAGTAGAAATGACCTCAGGCTTAAAACAGATTCCAAATCATTAACTTTGCTAATTGAGGTTGTTGTATTTTCACATAGCTCATAAATCAAAAACAGCATATGTTTTGATAATTCAGAGGAAATGTTGTCCGATGAGCTGCAAAATAAAAATAAGAAAATAAATAAGAAGAAAATATTTTTGCTGATAAGAGAAATATTTTTCGTACTTCAAGAGATCGAAATATTTTTTGTCTTCATCATCCAATTTATTATATTCGTAGAGGAATAGCTCCAGCCAAATATTCTATAAATAAAACCTTGAAATTACATTTTGTTTAAATTTTGTATTACATTGAAACGAATCTCACCTTGTTTGTTAAGTCTTCTTTGTCTGCATTTAGAAAACTAGACCACAGCATGTTAATCTTTTGCAAAGCCATATTTTCTATTTATTTATACTATAAATAGTAGGTAGGTATATTGATATAAATTTACACCAATTTTCTTATAATAATGTTTACTTTTTCTACGCGTTTCCAATTATATCAGCTGTCTCTGCACTGCACACTACTACTACAGTAAACCTCGACTGAAACTGAAGAAAATTCGGTGATTAAGTTCCCGTAGTTCTCGCAAACGTTAGAAGCAGCAAAACGGAGACTTTGACATTTCAAACGTCAATACTAGCAGTCCTGGGAAAAAGTTTGCTCCTTCGCATAATCAACCCAGCACGCCCAAGGCCAGACCGCACAACAGTGCCAGATTCAGACATTTGCTCAATATTCAATTTGGGTTATCTAGATAACCAGCGATGCCAGATCCAGACATTTGCTCAATATGAAATCTGGATTATCTCACCCAGGCAGCGATGCCAGATCCAGACATTTGCTCAATATGAAATCTGGATTATCTCACCCAGGTTTTAAGATAAACCTTTGAAATTTGTACTTTAGATAGGTATTCTTGAAACAAATATTTACTATAAATGTGAAAGAATGATCTCGAAAAATGGTAGAGATAACCCAAATTGAATATTGAGCAAATGTCTGGATCTGGCACCGCTG
>JXPH01034589.1:8285-18680 GCA_001014845.1 Mochlonyx cinctipes | reverse complement strand
ATGTTTTTGCAGACTTCTGGGATCAAACCACCGCCTTCAGAACAGTAAGCAAAGACGTTATCTTATATACATATTTCTCACATATTCTCTATATGTTCAGGCTGCGTCGCGGTCAAGTTGCGTGCAGTTTTTTACAGTACTTCTGCAATGAAGTTTTTTTTTATTAACTTCCAACTTCTGGGATCATAAGCCTATAAGCATTTAAGTTAAAAATTGAGTACTATGGATTTTTTTGAGATGCTAATAGGGTGGTGCAGAATTGTATGGAGGGTTTTCAAACAATGAAATTCAAAAACATAGCCTCCAAAAAGTTGCGTTTTAATCGAAGAATCATCCCTAATTTTTTTTGGGGTTTTTTAAATTGACCGTTATGCAGCGCCGGCCATTTGAATTTGGGCATTTTATCAAAATTAACGGTTTATTTAAACTGTGCTCATGTCTTTAGTCCAATCATCTAAATATGTTCTAGAAATGTGTAGATATTTCAATTACAAACAATATGAGTCCTCCACCATTTATATTGGATGGTTGGTTCCTGAGATATATTGAAAATACAGATAGGCTCTCAGAATATTTTGTATAAACACTCGGAAAATTTTAAAATCTTGTACTATGTAAATTAGGGCCGGCAAGATTTGTATACAGGGATTTTTGGGATGCTGAATCCAAAAATGACATCATCAGAAAAAATTACCAGTAAAAAGTGGTCAAAATGACAAAAATTGGTTCATCGGTTGCAATGGAATCGGTTTTAAGAGATTAGGGGTACGCTGAATATGATAATTTTTATTTAGATGAACTTAACATGTTCAACATACAATTAAAACGAGAGGAACTTTAGTTTTTGGAAATCGGATAAAAATGTTTAAGTTAGACCAGGGGTTTTGAAGTGCCCAATTTGCTCCTAAAATATGGATTTTCTTCAACAATTGACGGGAATTAGAATTTCTTGCAGTTTTTCATTATAAAACAAAATAGATCATCAATTTCTGTAATTGCAGTCAAAAAATATTAATTGGAACCTGTGAAAACCCCTCAAGGGGTCAGAATTTGGTATTTGCTCTAATTTCACCAATTTTCATCCGATTTCGAAAAAGTAAAGTTCTATTGGTTTTTATTATGTATTTCCATGATAAGACTATAAAAACAAATTTTTCTACGACAGGGCACACCAAAGCCCCTAAAACGGTCACAGTGCAACCGATGAACCACTTTTTTCAGGAAATTTTTACGATGATGTTATATTTAGATTCAGCATCCTAAAAAACCCATGAATACCAATTTTTCCGGTCCTTATTTATCTACTTCAAGATTTTCCAATATTGGTCGGTTTGCAATATCTCAAAAGCAGGCCATCCAATAGGATGTAGTGGCAGACTCAAATCGTTTCTTATTGAAATATCTACACAATTTTAGATTATTTTTAGATAGTTGGGCCAAAGGCATAAGCGCAGTTTAAATAAACCGTTTATTTTGATAAAAATGCCCAAATTCGATTAGCGGACATAACGGTCAATTCAAAATTCCTTTAAAAAATCAGGGATGGTCCTTGAACCAAAACGCAACTTTTTGGGAGGCTGTGTTTTTGAATTTCTCATTCTTGTGAATTCACTTCCACCACATTAGAGACTTCGTCGCAGACTTCAGTTCTTTAAATAGACATCGCTCTTATCATAATATGGCGAGTTGCAAAGATTAACCTTCAACGCACGATTCGGGAGTTCCTTGTAGTCCACTAATTTCAGTTTTAGTTTTTAGCTTTTCTTTATTTCTTTCAAAGTAAAGTTATTGTATTCAGTAAAAAAAGAATTGGTTCCTTGGGAAAAGATGCTCTAAATGTAAGCGTGAAAAAAAACAAAAAAATTACTGTGTGTGTCTGTGTATGTCTGTCGTCATGTGTCTGTGTCCTCGATAACTCGATTAATAGATTTAGCTGAAATTCTGTGTGAAGGATTTTCTCAACAAAAGTAAAGATGAGTTCGTTAATGAGCCTAAAAGGGCGGGGCTGGGGGCCTCCATATAAACTCTCCAGAATTTTCCAAAAATCTTGACCGGAATGAGCTCAAATTTGGAACATAATCTTGTGGTAAGTACCCAAGAACACTTTTAAAATAAGTGTGACCGTAGGACATCGGGATCTGAGGGTTCCTTTGGTACCAAGAACTTCCAGAATTCACAAAATTAATTTATGAATTATTTTGAAGGTAAGTCCATTGGGGACAGGTGGCTTGATGGGTTAAGGCGTGGATTTCTCTACGCATGACGTCATCAACACATCTGACGACCTGGGTTCAAATCCCGGCGGAGCCATATCAACTTTAATTGAAACAGGGTTTTCAATATTGCGTGATAGGTCTGCTATATGACACCTGACACCCCATAAAAAATGATTCTCGGCCCAGCTATGGCTAGTCCCTAGGGCCTTTAGGTTTAGGAAAAAAAAAGGTAAGTCCATTGAAAATGGCTAAAACTTTACTTTAAACAAGAAGAGAAGAGAATTAAATGTCCATTTTGATAAACAAGTCATACCACTACCACCATCACAGGAAATGGTGACGGTTGTCGTTGGAATTGTGTACTGATCTTGATCATCATATTTTATGAGGCAGCACATATATAAACAAAATGGGTGAAAGCCTTCTGGTGTTTATTTATGGTGTTGACCTAGAAATATTAAACAGGGGTACTTATCTCACTTTTGTAGATTAGCAGAGAGAAAATGTCACAGAAATCAGCAACTTGCATGTTTCTCAAGAAATATTACTTTCAGATCATAATATGATCCTGTTCAAGTTTTCAAGCGACGCAGTGGACCCGATTTTTTTTTACAGAAATCCTCAAAAACCTGTC
This sequence comes from Mochlonyx cinctipes, assembly GCA_001014845.1. Lineage (NCBI taxonomy): Eukaryota > Metazoa > Arthropoda > Insecta > Diptera > Chaoboridae > Mochlonyx > Mochlonyx cinctipes. The sequence continues at coordinate 15,830 of JXPH01034589.1, read as the reverse complement.
TGCGAAAAATTCTTGGGTCGACTTTCAAGAACAATAACAGGCGGTCTAAAAATAATTATAAACGGATGCGGAAAGTAAGTTGTCTGAAGCCATTTTGCCATCTTTTGAGACAGCTTACCAGATTTATTTTGTGAGTATGATGTGCGGACTGTTTTCCACTGCCCTATTCAAACCATCTCATACTCATGAAAGGACTTGAAAGCACACTCCTGAGCTACTTAATTATCATTGTAAGGGGTTTTGCCATTAAATTCCCTGGCAAGGATGGTAGCTCAAAGGGCCATATATGTGCCTTCTATAATTTTCATTAGTTGAATCACAACTACAAAATAGGGAACTAACTTTATTTCTTATGAAACATTACTATTTTCTACCAATTTTTCAAAGAACTCTCAAAATCATCTAAAAACCGGTTCCCGTAGCTTGTGGTCGTGATAGCACACCTTAAATTTCTACCAATTGGTCTCAAGACAGGCATAGGGATAGCCCACTAACTTTTAAGAAAGGACCAGTTGACTGTAGGCCGTTTAAAAAAAGCTAATAAAGTGAGGTTCCCCCCTTAACATTTAATTGAAGTCTTCTGTTTTTGCTGTACCAAAAAAAAAAAAACACGCATGCCTCCATCTAGTTTCATTTTTATTTTCCGTACCATAATAAATTTATTTTGCATTTGCACATATGATAAATTTAATACTTATTTACTTACATTACTACAATATAAGGTACAAACTACTGTTCTTGTTCTTTAATGTAATGCTTCTGCACCAGCATATCATGTTCCTGATGACTTTAAGCTGTGGTGTAGAATTCAATTTAAATTTTGATTTTCAATTTATTTTGCTAATCAAAATTCAATTTTGTGTTTTGGTTTTACACCTTCAATAACACTATTTTACTATTTTATCATTGCTTATTATTATTAGGAAAAATCTAATAAACAATTTATATTTGTGTATCGTGGTTAAGTTAGCAGAAGAATATCTTAATTTTTTATTTCCCAAAATTATGTTGGTCAAGGAATTTGAATTTTTTTTTGTTCCACATACTCATTCAGACCCAGATGATGGTAGGTATACGGGAATAAAAACATAATCAAAACCATTTAACATTTTAACACGCTATTTTACACAGCAAGATATCGGACAGATGGACAGATGTTACTATAAAAGAGGTGAAAACTTACATTTATTATACTTTGATATTAATATGCACACACAAAATATACATAAGAAATAAAAATAATAAAAAAGTGCGATAAAAGCTAAAGAGCAATCAAATAAGATTCAACATCTTGTCATACAGAGCGGGGATGCATGCAAATTGCAATATTTTTTTCCATATTCTCCTTTTTCCCGACTTCTGCTGCTTTATTTTTACTTTCAAAACCAAAGTGACTAATTCAGCTTAGAGCGATAAAAAACATTATTATTTTTATCGGTTTTATTTCAAGACCTAATAAAATGCTGGCTTTTGTCTTAGTTTTAAAACATTGAAAGGTTTGGTACACAGTCGTTAAAATAAATTTAAAATTAATTGAAAATTGGTTTTATTGACTATTTTATATGCGATTTTAACTATTTCAGTTTTTCTTCTTTCCCTTTCTATTTAGTAGAAGAGAAGAGAAGGCTAAGTGATTTTCATCAGTCCCTGGGGCCCACAACGGAGTCATGCTAAATTTTTAATATTTATTTTTGAACCACTAATAAAAGTTAGTTTTTGGTTCAAATGAACAATTTCTGTCTCTGGCTCCTCCAGGGGGTCATAAAATTTTTTTGATACCGATTTTTGGACTCTGTGGGCCAAAAGATATTAAATGGTAACTTTTTGGTCCAATGATCAATTTTCATCGGTGCCGGGCCCTTCATTGCAAACTTTATACTAATTTTAGGACACCCCAGACCAATAAGAGCTGCTCCAGGGGGTCATTGCAATTTTTTATACCAATTTTTTGACTCCTCAGGTCAATTTTATTGCCTCGCAAAAGATAAATTATTTGTCCAAGTGACCAATTTTCATCGGTCCCTGGAGCCCACACAGGAGTCATATCAAATTTTGAATATTAATCTTTGAAATCCTGGTAAGTTATTTTCAAACAATTTTCATCAGTCTCTGGGGCCTCCAGAGAGTTATCGAAGTTAACTTTAAGGTCCAATGACCAATTTTCATTGGTTTCGGGGCACGTTCGAAATTTTTATAATAATTTTGGCCAATAGATTTATCTCGGGAAAGTTAATTTATTGGTCTAAATGACCAATTTACATCCGTTCATTCCGCAATTTCTATAGCAATTTTAGAACTCCTCAGGCCAATGGGTATTACCTCGCAAAAGTTAACTTTTTGGTCCAATTGACCAATTTTAATAGGTCTCTAGGCCCCTAGTGAGCCATTCCAAATTATTAGCATCAATTCTTGAACCCTTAGGCCAATAGATATTATCTAGAAAAAGTGACTTTTGGTTTCAAATTGCCAATTTTTATCGGTCTCTGGAGCCCTAGCGGGTCATTGAATATTTTTGATACTGATTTTTTGACAACCCGGGCGAGTAAAAATATCTTGCAAAGGTTAGTTTTTCGATTCAAATGACCAATATTCATTGGTCTTTGATCCCCCAGAGGCATCACAATTTTTTATTCTAATTTTTTCAGACTCATCCCAATCGGTGTTTCCTCGCAAAAGCTAACTTTTTGACAATTTTCAGTGGTCCCTGGAGGGACCCAGGAAGAGTCATCTCAAATTTTTAACCTCAATTTTTGAGCCCCAGGCCAAAAAGTATAATCTAGCAAAAGTTAGTTTTTGATTCAAATTACCTATTTTCACCGGTCTCAGAGAGGATCCCCCCTCCCCCTCCCTTCAACAATCGAAATTTTTTGAATGGAATTTGAAACTTAATAGGTTTGTCTCAAAAAGGTTGATTTTTTAGTCCAAATCACAAAGACCGAAAAAAATTGTCCGTGGTTGTATTCGTGTGTCTGTGTCCACGGTAACTCTCGTAATTCTCAAAATATTTGGATGAAATTTTGTATGGAGGCTTGTTTCAACAAATGCAAGGACAAGTTTATAAATCGGCCAAATCGAGCCACGGAGTCAGGGGGCCCCCATACAAACTCACCAGAATTTTCCATGTTTCACCCTTGGATATAGGAATCTGAGGGCTCCTGTGTACCAGGAACTTCCAGAATTCTTGAGTTCTAGTGATCAGAATGAGCTCAAATTTTTAATATGAGCTTTGGGTAGGTGCCCATAGAGCCGTGGAAGGTTGTTTTGGAGGTGGATGTGAGCCCATATTTTTCTTCTTGGTAATCGGTATACACAAAAAAGTGCCAAAATTTTGTAGGGTGTTTTTCCGTAAAACTGGCCTATTTTGAAGTGATTATTATTTGTAATAAAACATCTAATTTGTTGTATCATTGGGGACCCTTATAGGTAAATTTTTAAGGTTTTTATTGCATTTTTGTTGAAAATTTTTGGGGTGTCCAAGAACAGTTGGCATTCTAAATTTGGAATAATGTCATCCCTTCCTGGTGCTTCCAATTACCAGACTTTTTTTTAATAACTCTGTAAATACTTTTCCGATCCTCTTCAAAATTTGAATATATGATCTTGAGAAAAGANTTGTAATAAAACATCTAATTTGTTGTATCATTGGGGACCCTTATAGGTAAATTTTTAAGGTTTTTATTGCATTTTTGTTGAAAATTTTTGGGGTGTCCAAGAACAGTTGGCATTCTAAATTTGGAATAATGTCATCCCTTCCTGGTGCTTCCAATTACCAGACTTTTTTTTAATAACTCTGTAAATACTTTTCCGATCCTCTTCAAAATTTGAATATATGATCTTGAGAAAAGATATATAATCCACTTTGTGATTTCCTACGTTTTCAATATCAATTTTTGAGCCCTCAAGCCAATAGGTATTACCAAGCAAAAATTAGTTTTGATTCAAAAGATAAATTTTCAACGGTCTCTGTTCGTATGACCAACTTTCATCGGTCCAGGCCAATTAATATAATCTTGCAAATGGTTTTTTCTTTTATAAATGACCAATTGTCATCCATCTCTGTGGGTTTCTTGTGACCTAATTGTCCACGGGAGAGCCAGATTGACCATTTTTGTCTAGTTTCAGTTTCGTTTCAAGGTCCTTAACGAAATGCCTCCAAATTTCAGAGTTTTAGGAATTTTCTACACTAAGTGCCGCCAAAGAGGCACTCTAGTTTGTATGGGAGCTCGCAGATTGTCCCCATGGACTAACTTGATCCATTATGATTAAATATTGTGTACGCCAAGCTCGAAGAAAATCGGGTAGACAAAAATGGATGACTAAATTTGAACTAGACAGACATACAGAAATATGAAGCTAACTAAAACCATGAAAAAAGCTTTAAAAATCACGTTTCAATCCGGCGTACCAACTGGCATCTGTAGGCAAGTATTTTGGGGGTATCTTTCTAGATTGGAAAGAGGTTCAAAGATGAATCTCTTTAATAGACATGGACAAGGTACAGACACACTTTGAACAAGGAAAGTAGCGCACCAAACAGGCCTCTTGCCTGGGATAAGAAATTATTGGCAAGATTATGCTATTCGCCACTTGCTTCTGGCCTTGAGTTTTATTTCCTCCTTTTTAGCTTTTCTTTCTTTCTGCTATCATATCTGTACATGTACATTGAAAAGTTTTCAGGTCTCCATACAAACTCAATAGAATTTTCCAGAAATATTGAATTCTAATGATGGGAATCAGCTCAAATTTGTAATATAATCTTGTGGTAGATATCCAAGATTAGTTGCTGAAAAAGTTTAACCCTGTGACACCGGGATTTGAGGGCTTCTATATACCAAGAATTTCTAGAATTCTTCAGTTCTAGTGATAGGAATGAGCTCAAATTTGGAATATAAGCTTTTAGTAGGTATCCAAGAACAGTTCTTACAAATGTTCGGCCCTGGAACATTTAGATCTGAAGGCTCCTAGGCATCGGCCACTGCTAGAATTCTGCAGTTTTAGTGACCGGAATGAGCTGTAATATAAGCTTATGGCAAGTGCCCAAGAACGGTTCCGGCTCAATTTGGGATAGTATCATCTATTCCTGGAGCTTACAATTACCAGACTTTCTTGCATAGCTTGGATAATTAATTTTCCAATCCGCTCNTAAGCTTATGGCAAGTGCCCAAGAACGGTTCCGGCTCAATTTGGGATAGTATCATCTATTCCTGGAGCTTACAATTACCAGACTTTCTTGCATAGCTTGGATAATTAATTTTCCAATCCGCTCCAAAATTTGTACATATGATCTTTATCCAAGTCTTAATCCAGTTCCTATCATAAAATAGATAATCAATGAAAAAACCCCACAAAATCCACTTTGTGGTCACCTAACTTTTTAACTCTATCATGCTCTACCTTGCTCACTTCTTATACTATAGAAAAGTTAGCCAGTGGTGGCAGTTAAACAACATTCATGGGAATCATCTTCATTTTTAGTAAAAAAATTTAAAATAAATATTCTCAATGCCCAAAATAAGAAAACCGAAGGCCAAAAATGTCAATGGATGTCAAAGATGGTGTTGCATAATGAAAGAAATGTTGTTTTTTCTCCTAAAAAATAAATAATAATAAAAGAACCAAAATAGATAAAGATCGAAAAATAGCTATTTTGATGTTCCCGGGAAGAGAAAAATCATCGTAGATTTTTGTTCTCCGGCATTATTATCTTATTAGCTCCCCCGCGGTCTTCTTCTGACATCTGCCACATTCAAAGAAATTAGATTATATGACGATGATTTAAAAGAATTAAAATGAGAGTTGATATTTTGTAATAAATACATAAGAAAACATATTTTTTCTGGACTTGGAACTATGTGAAATATTATTTATTTTTTGGGATTAAAAGATACGTTTTTTGACTGGTTTAATGAACTCGTCGTGGTAAATTATGGAGATGATGTGAAACATATTATAAAAATTATAAATTGTTATTTAGATTAAGTATTATTATTATTGTTTTTCTTGTGGTTTTTCGGTTATTTTTAGGTTAATTTCTTTCTCTAAATAATATTTGTATATGCTTAATTAATTTTATAAAAATTTCTACCACACAGAAATTGAGTTCATTTTGAAGTTCAAAAACTAATTAGAGTTGTTTTGCTGAGGAAAAAATGGCATATTTTAATTATTTGCCAAAACGCCAAAACAGTTTGAAAAAGGCAAAACTAAATATTGCAAATAAAAACTTTGAACGTTTTGAAAAGATTAATTTTTTGACTCCTTGAAAAAAGTCTATAATTATGTTTTTAGAGAACTATTCGAAAATTTGTTTTGCCAAAATTTAAAGTATTTTGTATGACAAATTATTTGATAACAAATTTCAAAAATTATCAAAAACAAGTAAGATGGGTGAGTGCATTAGGGTGGGTAAAATTCGGAAATTCCAAAAAGACGCCCATCTCCAAAGCTGTTTCCACGAAAAACAAACGAAAAATGGTTGTACAATGTTGAGGAACAAAAGGTCGACCCGGATAATATTGTTAGTACGTCTCAAAATGACCAATAGTTACTTTGACACCAATGCTGTAAGACGACCCTGGCCCAAGTTATGGACATTTTTAAGTTGTTTTGTTTCAAAGTCTTAAATCTCAAAACTCGCTACTTCGATACCAGTACTAGGAGGGTGGAGCGGATTCACGAAAATGTGAAATTCAAAAACATATCCCTTCAAAAATTTGCCATTTGGTCCAAAGATCATCCTCAATTTTTTTCAGATTTTTTGAATTGACCTTTATGCATCGCCGGCCATTTCAATTTTGTACTTTTCACCAAAAATGAAGGTCTTTTTAAGCTACTCTAGCTCCTGTTGGTCTGATCATCTGAAAGTGTTGTAAAACTTGTAGACATTTTATTTACAAACATTTTGAGCCCTTGTTGACTTTTATCGGACCGCTAGTTCTTGAGAAATTTTAAATTGACCGTTACGCTCTCAGAATATTTCGTATGAAAACTCGGAAAGTTGTAAACTCAATTAGGACCAGACNATCCAAATTTGACATCATGGGAAAAAAAGACCAGTAAAAAGTGGTCAAAATGACAAAATTTGGTTCATCGCTTCCAACGGGACCGTTTTTAGGGGCTTAGGAGTGCCCCATGGAAGTAAAATTTGTTTTTATAGTCTTATATCATGTTAAATGCATAATAAAAAACCAATGGAATTTTACTTTTTGAAAATCGGATAAAAATTGGTGAAGTTAGACCAAAGCATTTGAAGAGCCCATATTTGCTCCCCAAATACGGATTTGCTTCACCAATTGTCCGGATTTTGAGTTTCTTTCACTTTTTCGTCATAAAACAAAATAAGTAATAAAATGAAACAAAATAAACGATCAAAAAATAAATAATTGGAACCTGTGAAAACCCCTCAAGGGGTCGAAATTTGGTATTTGCTCTAATTTCAAAAAATTTCATACGATTTCGAAAATGTAAAGTTGCATTGGTTTTTCATTATGTGTTGAACATGATAAGACTATAAAAATAAATTTTGCTTCTACGAGGCACTCCTAA
>JXPH01034535.1:295-12692 GCA_001014845.1 Mochlonyx cinctipes | reverse complement strand
AGGGTAGATATGGGACCAAAATGCAACTTTGGTTTTTTGCGTTTTTTTTTGGATTTATTAATTTTTTTTTGAATTTTTTATGATTTTGAGGCTTTTTTATGATTTTGTGGATTTTTTTATTATTTTTCTGGGATTTAGTGGATTATTGTGGATTTTTTGGGGCAGACCCTGCGCCNCAAACATTCTGGAAACAATATTTTTTAATAAATTCTTTATACAAAGTATTTATAGGGTAAAATGGCTGATTTTGATTGTAGCAGAAATAATATTAGTTTTTTAGGACATTTTTTTCTTAATAATATTCAAGGAGAAAAACATACTCCGCCATGAAGGGATGGATTTTAATTCGAGATGTTAAAGCTGCACACACTTAAAAAAGTTTTCTTGAATTAGATAAAAATCAATCTGTTTTGAACTCAGATAAATGAAAATATCTGTTCTTCAGTTTTCGTATGTAGAAAAATCTTCGCTTCAGTATTTTGCAAAAAATCTTTTCAATCAGATGAAAAAAATGTGAAACCCCTCAGATTGATATTTTAATTTTCAATTGTATATACATTTTTAAACTAATATTATTTTAAGGAAGGGCTTTTAAGAAGTCACCGTAGCCTAGAGGTAAGGTCCTGGCCTCGAAATCAAAAGTTCCGCGGTTCAAATCCCCATCCATGGCGATTTTTTATTTTTTTCGTGTAACAGGAGCACATGAACAATAATACAACAATCTTTGCTTCAGTGAAAGCCAATCTGTCAAAGTTTATCTAATTGCACAGATAAAATGTTTAATCTGAATTTTAATCTGTGCAATTAGAAGTTGAAAATACAGGAGAATTAATCTTTAAATCAGCAAACTTTATTTAGTGTGCTGTCTCTGAAATTTTGATAGCGTCTTAAAATTAAATTACGATAAAATTAAANACAAATTTCAAAATAAACATAAAGAAATCCACAGCTGATTTTTTACAGCTCAACAATACATACACGAAGAATAAAAATTTCAGCTAGTAGCACCGTCGGCGAAATTACTTTGAAAAGTGATACGAACCGTTCCAACCGTTCCGCAACCCAAATGCGAAGGGGAGATGATAATAAGAATATTCATACATTTGTCCAATAGTAAAATTTTCTAAACATTTTTCAGAAATGGGTTCGGGCGAGCTGATACGTCCATTTTCCTTCTTTTTTCTTACTGGGAAAGAAGAATTAATTTTTCATCCTAATCTTATGCCCGAACCATTCTTGGAAGGTGGTGCTTACGTTTTTCATTCCGCCATCTTGAAACAATTCTCAAGACTCAAAAGAAATTATCATCTTTAATTCCTTTTGCAATTCAATATTTTTATTAGGAATTGAAATTTGAAGACACTGGAATAGAATTGTTTATCTTCAAGACCAAGTAAGTATACTTACAATACAGTTAAGTGTGTACAAAGAGAAAATAAATAGAATTTCTTATCTATTTTTCTTCTTCTTTTTTCTTTTCTTTATAGTATAATAATGCGATGCACAAACATTCTGGAAACAATATTTTTTAATAAATTCTTTATACAAAGTATTTATAGGGTAAAATGGCTGATTTTGATTGTAGCAGAAATAATATTAGTTTTTTAGGACATTTTTTTCTTAATAATATTCAAGGAGAAAAACATACTCCGCCATGAAGGGATGGATTTTAATTCGAGATGTTAAAGCTGCACACACTTAAAAAAGTTTTCTTGAATTAGATAAAAATCAATCTGTTTTGAACTCAGATAAATGAAAATATCTGTTCTTCAGTTTTCGTATTTAGAAAAATCTTTGCTTCAGTATTTTGCAAAAAATCTTTTCAATCAGATAAAAAAATGTGAAACCCCCCAGATTGATATTTTAATTTTCAATTTTATGTACATTTTTAAAGTAATATTATTTTAAGAAAGGGCTTTTAAGAAGTCACCGTAGCCTAGAGGTAAGGTCCTGGCATCGAAATCAAAAGTTCCGCGGTTCAAATCCCCATCCATAGATATTTTTTATTTTTTTCGTGTAACAGGAGCACATGAACAATAATAGAACAATCTTTACTTCAGTGAAAACAATCTGTCAAAATTTATCTGATTTCACAGATAAAATTTTTTATCTGAATTTTAATCTGTGCAATTAGAAGTTGAAAATACAGGAGAATTAATCTTTGAATCAGCAAATTTTATTTAGTGTGCAGCCATGGCAGGTAGGCCTTATGGGCTGGCCCTTTGTACTAAACCTCGGGAAGCAAGGTTATTGGCATTAGATAAGGTGCGATTTATTATACTGTACAGTAATGGGACCTACAGCTTACAGTGGATTCTGAACCAAGGCAATAGTGTATCTAATGGATTACCAGAAAAACTTTATATTTGAACACTTGTTTTCGGGCTCCCTGAACACTTTTTTGGGGGTCATGAAATTAATTTTTTTATTTTAAATATTTTTTTAAAATCTGAACCTTTGAACTCTTTATTTAAGGTTCATTGGACTCTTTTTTTAGGTTCAATGAACCCCAAAAAAGGAGTTCAAGCGCGGAACCCTTTTCTGTAGTTCAATTAACCCTTTTTAAGGGTTGACCAGATTTTGTGTGTACAAACTGTAGGTCTCGTAATACCTAGAAAGTTCTCTGAAAAATGAGGACTCGCCTGGTCACTCTAGGGTACTATAGGCCTTATTAATATATTATTTATTATTTGTCAATATTATAAGGTTTTGTTTTGAGTAAGACCACGAAACTTGAATTTGAACAATAACATTCATGATATTAGTTTTGTCCAGCTATCATCGCATACGCTTCATGTGCGATGATATGAAGAATCAAACTTGTTTTTTCTCCAGAACACGGCTATTTTTAAATGATTATTAAACCGCTAATTTGAAATTTAGGCACAATAAATTTTTGTTATACGACCAAATTTGGATTATGTTGGGCATCACTTCATTAAATTGATTCTTAAATACTTAGTAATACACAAGTGGCGTCTGCCTAAGACATGGTACAGGTTCAAATCCCAGTGACGTTGAATACACTTTGTGTTTTTTCAGGTTTGTCGATATGGTAAATTACTTTGTTGAGCTCAAAGCGATTCTTGATATAACGACAGAGCCATGCTATCAATGTATGTACTTGGGCTGCACACAACCATATGAGATATAAGTACCGAATAGATGGTATGGTATGGAGCTCATGCCACAGAAAATTAGACAATTTTCTTGCGGCAAAAATAGGACATTCTCGCATTATCTGTAGAAATACAAATTTGCTAACGAGCTGGTATTTTCTTAGATTAACTGTTGTGGTGGTTCGTAAAGCACTATAAACTATAAGTTCACAATACTGTGTACAAATCCGCACTATCATTCTCAATATCCTGATCCTATTAACTATACTATCTTGCTACCTAGTCTGTCAGTTAAGAGTTTGGTACAATGAGCCTATTTATGCCTTTGTATATGTCGCTAGGTTGAGTGAAACAAGATCACATTAGTTAAGGATAGAGGCTGGATAAAAAAAATTGTGAATAAACAAGGTCATATTATTAAATTATCTTGTTCGAGAGACAAAGGATGTGAAGAAACTTTGCCATACACTTTTAAAGCTAAATAAGATCTTGTTCAATACAAGTATGTATACGAATTTGAGGGGTATCTTGTTCCAATCATGCCAAACAAAGCATCTTGTTTGAACAAGTCTACTTATTTGTTAACTTTTAAAGTTAACTGAAAAATTTGGGTTTTCTTGTGCTCAAATATGAAAAAGTTTTCAGAGATTTTGCTGAGATATGAACCGTGGACCTATGGATAAACAGTATGCAGTCTTGCCACAGGACCATTTCAACCGAGGGGCTAATTTCATGAAAAAATATGCACATTGATCAAAGATTTTTTGGCTCTTTTAGGATTTTAGGCATTCTTGAGATTTTTTGGGATTTTAGGGAAATTGAGATCTTATTTTGGTTTGTGTGGACTTTTTGAGATGTTTTGAGACTTTGTGGGCTTTTCGAGGCGTTTTGAGATTTTTTGGAATTTTGTGAACATTTTAAGATTTTTTGTGATTTTCTAGAATTATTGGGACTTTTTGAAACTTTTTAGAATTTTGTGAACTTTTTATAATTTTGTAAAAAGCCTGTTAATTAAACTAAAGTCCTTGTATTTAGTTGACGTGCAAATTTTTTCTTCTGGATTTTTTTTACGTAATTAAAATTTTAAGCGGAAAATTTAAATTCTGGATTGAATTTTTATTTTATTTATTTGGTTGGCCAAATATTCTGGATTGAAGGAAAGCTGCTATTCAAGAGGATGTAAATGGAACATAGTGCTGAACACATTATTTACTTATTTATGAAATCGTATTGAAGGAAGGATTCTGTGAAATAGTCGGCGCTTGCGAAAAACGGTAGAAGATTCGAATGATGAAGACTTCATTTCAAATGAACCATCGGCATATTTTACAGCCTCAGGCCAGGCCCAATCGTGGAAGAAATTCTTTTTGGGCGTCACTCGGCGCTGGCGAAAGCAAATGCTTGAGCAGTTCAGAGTGGCAGCTCTTCGTTTAACAATACATGGAACTTGAAGCAAATGGCACTCCGACGTACAGGATGGCGGCTTTTTATTAATGGTACAGTTCAGTATCACTGTTGGATAAGGCGTAAAGTATAGTATGGTAAGTATGTTGAGAATAGGTTTTTTTTTTAATTTGTTCGTTCTTAACAAGAAAATCTCACAAACAACCAAAAATAAAGTTAGATTTTTTGTAACAATTCTTTGTTTCTGTCAAACAAGGTTTTTTGTTCAAACAAAATCTTGTCTCTATTTTTGTATTTTGTATTTGTATATTTCCGTATAATCAAGCGAGATGCTTCTCATTTACAATAGTTACCCATGTAAAATGATGTATATACAGTCATCAATAATATGAATAAACAATTTAAAATCTTTTAACACAGTCAATAATAAATAAAATGACATAAGTAGTGTGCTGGGGCTGGCTAGCTTCTTTTGATGAATTCCAGCGCTGCAGCTTTAAAAGTCGAAATCCTTTCCAAAGACGCGATTGTTTCTGGCAAAGAGTTCCCTCTATTCTAAAGGAATTATTGAAGCCCTCCGTCCGAGATCGTGGCATTAGAAGTTTTTCTGTTCTCGAAAAAGACCCCCGAACAAAGAAGTCATTCATGTAAATTGCAGCACCTTAAATACACTGCAAGTTATTCTGTATTTGTAAAACTTCTCCAAAGAGCATCTCAGCAAGCTGGACTCTAGATGAGAAACATGATCAAAACGCCTAAGATTATGAACATATCTCAGACATGCATCACTCCCAACTTAGTATGTAAACAAGGCTGAATAACTTGACCGATTGAGCTGAAATTTGCCGTTGCTTTATTATTTATAAGCCAGCAAGTTTGAATCATAAATTTGGTCAAATCGTGCAAAGTTTATATGGGTTTCAGGATAACGATTTGTATAAGGGTAAAAATAGGATTATCATAAAGAAGACTTGGCAGAATCACGGTTTCATAATCTTTTTAACGCGATATTAACCTGCATTATTGCACTGGTATTAGGAATGGAGGTTAGAATATGATCTAATTTGTTTCCCATTCGTGAAATGATTCTCAGAGAATATCTGAAGATTGGACCGTTTACCCTATAAAAATACTAAATACATAAAATGAACTTTAGATAAGTGAAGAGTGCTTTTCTTAGAATTTGTTGATTATTTATTTTCTTCTTTTTCCTGATATTCATGTATTTGGTTTTAAGAATCAGATGCCTTAATAGTTTTTAAATTTCAAAATGAAAGTGTTGAGCAAGAAAAATCCTAGAAAACCTGTACCTTTTTTTATTTAGGTTAGATAAGGATCCATAAAAAAGTGACGCCTCTTGAGTTATGACCGTATAATAAAATTTTATTCTTTTTCTACTTATTATTTTTACATTTCTCACATTCTCAGGGTCACTCGTACGTTACGTACAGGCAATTTTTCAACACACAAGAGAGTAGTAATCACGGCATGGGTCTTTTAATTAATATTTATAAAATGAGATATGAATCTGTGTATGATTCATTTTATTAATTCTATTCCATTCAAAAGAAGAAGAGTTTTCCGGCTCAACAATTCTCTTGAACACACTTTAAATTCTAATAAGTCACTTTATATACACATATCAGAAGAAATAAAATTATTCAATTCGATATTTAAGTCACATATACAGTTTTAGATTAAATTTATGGAGTTTTTTGGTTTTATGACATACTATTTAATTGTTTTCAAAGTGTAAACGACCCCAAAATGATTATAGTACAATTTACAATTAAATTTTAAAGTTACTCTTGCGAATATAGAGCCGAAAATATCGTGGATTTCAATATTTTTGGACATTTTTGGAATGTTGGAAAAACTTTTGTAGAAAATACTTAATGCTACACACAAAAACTGGATTGGCTTTCGGCAAAGTTCTGAGATCCTTGAAAACAGATTTTATGGTTTTTACATAGTTTCGAAGTAATTTTTTCTGTACCTAAGTATCAGAATCAATTTAAAAGTAAATAGAAAAATAAAATCATAAGTGAAGGCAAACTTGAATTTGGGAGTAAATTCCGGTCTCACTGAACCCGAAGGCTTATATTTGAGACCCATCTGCAACCGATTTTCAAAAGTTTACAAAGTTAAATAAAGTTAATTTGGACCACTTTACATATGTGGTACTTGGACCTTTAAGTGGCCATAACACTCAGATATGTATTCAGCGGACTTTCAGCTTTCCAAAAATATGGCTTTTTTGGTACTTTTCTTTACCTAAATTTTATCAAACCGAACTGTATATTCAAGATTCTTGACCATTTTCACCACGTTCCACCATCCTAATAATTTTGAACACCACGGATTCGTGTTCACCCCGAAAAAAACTCCCACACCCACATTTTTCAATTTTCAAACATGAGTGACATTAAAAAAACGTAACTCCTTTTTGTTGTCCGATCAAGCTCAAATTCTTACATTTTGTACAGGAGAATTGAGGCTAATTATGTTTCGTAGGATGCAAAACATCTGAACATTTTCATGAAAAAAAATCACAAGCAAAATATCTTTCTTTTTTTTCAAATTGTCCAAAAAGGAGAGCCCTGAAACCTTGGACCGATGTGTCAAAATTTCATATCTTGGCACTGATATACTTAACCCTCAAAACTAAGACAATCGAATACATTGACTCCAATGGACTCACTTTTAGCTTTTCTTTCTTCATATCAATAGATAGAAAAGAAAAGCTATTGTAAAGGTTGCTCCAAATGGTCTGAAACGTGAAAAAACAAAAAAACAAGTCTGTTTATGTCTGCCTGTCTGGGTGTCTGTATGTTTGTTATCTCGCGTAATTCTCAACCAATTAGAATGCAATTTGGTGTACAGGCTTTTCTCAACAAAAGTAAGGACGCGTTCATTAAAAGGCCAAATCAGGCAACGGGCTCTAGGGGCCCCATATAAACTCACCAAAATTTTCCAGATATCTTAAGCTCTAATGATCTGAATGAGCTCAAATTTGAAACATAATCTTGTAGTAAGTATCCAACAACAGTTCCTAAAAAAGTTTTACTCTGGAACATCGGATCTGAGGGCTCCTGCGTACCAGGAACTTCCAGAATTCTTAAGTTTTAGTGATAGGAATGAGCTCAAATTTGGAATATAAACTTTTGGTAAGTATCCAAGAACAGTTCTTAGTTTGACTCTGGGACATCGGGATCTGAGGGCCAGGTACCAGGATCTTCCAGAATTCTGGAGATCTAGTGATAAAAAATCGGACTATTAGCTTTTCGTAAGTATCCAAGAACAGTTCCTTAAAAATAATGAACCTGAGACATCGGGATCTCAGGGCTTCTAGGTACCAGTAAATTCCAGAAGTCTAAAGTTTAGTGATCGGATCGGAATGAGCTCATATTTAAAATATAAGCTTTTGGTAAGGATCCAAGATTGCAAGAATAGTTCCCTGGGACATTGGGATCAGAGGACTCCTAGGTACCAGTAACTTACAGAATTCTTGATTCCTAGTGATCGGAATGAGCTTGGCATGCAAAGCTGTTGATAAGTGCCCCAAAAACAGTTTCAATACTAAATTAAGGATAATATCATCCGCTTCCAATCACCAGTCTTTCTTGGATAACACTGTAAATACTTTTCCGATTCTCTTCAAAATTTATACATATGATCTTTGTCTAGTCTAGATAGAGTCCCTATGATAAAATTACAATAAATAAAGAAAAGCTATACTATCCACTTTGCGGTTTCCTACGTTTTAAAATTATGTTAAATAATTATTGGCCTGAAATACATGAAAAAACTGAATTTTTAGGTTTCTTGGGTATTCTTGGAAATCGTCCAAGTGGCCAGGGCCTCTAGAGATGGCAAAATCTTCGTTTTAAACATAAATCTATCGAAAAAACTATAATCAAGAAGTGTTTTTGAAAAATTCACATTTTTGTCTACCTGGCTTAGAACTTTACGGCCTCCAAACATAAGCATGCGACGAATTAAATTTTATGAAATCCAAATTACAAATTTCTTGGAAACTTATAATTATGACTATTTGGTCAAGGCCTTCCAATTGTCCATTTTTTATTTTCTGGCAATTATTTTTATTTTTGGACAATTTGAGGGCATTAATGCATTGACCAATTGGTCAGAATTTTAATTTTTTAAGAAATTTATAACTTTTAACTATTTATGTCAGTTATTTAAATAAAAAGAGTTCGTGCTCAAGAACTAGTCTAATAGTTTATCGATGTAAAAATATAACTTCTGGAATTATTTTAGTGGCTGTGAGCTTTTCTTGGTTGAGAGAAACAAGGTTTTCTCTCAGTGAAAGTATTCAACAAAGAGGTAATATCATTTTTTTGCATAATTCAATAAAAAAGAGACAAATATAGTGTGGGCAAATTGTCAATATTTTTACAATGAGCATTTTAAAATATTTTGAGAAATTCTTCAAAATATTTTCAACAACTATTTCAAAACCTTTTAAAATTTTTGTCATTTTTCTTATATTTTTTTAAAGATTTGCTTATGTCTCATTCTACAAAAAAAAGTATTTTAAACGAACAAATCAATCAGAATTAAAAGAGATACGATAATGACGTGCAGAAGAAATGAGAAAAGAAAAGCAACACACTCACTCCCACTCCAAAAATTCCATTGAATCATCAACCTCAAAATTGCGATCCTAATTTTGGCATCAAACAAAATTATTTTCTCTTTGACTAATTTCCATAAAAATAGAAGAAAATTATCTCCAAAATAGAATGCTTATTTATAAATGTTATGTTAGACGAGACGTGGTCTATCCACGTTTTTCTGATTACTTTTTCTTAGAATCATTTTTGTTATTCATTTTATTTCCTCTCTGCCTCAAAATATTTAATTTTATTTAGTCTTCCCGACATCAACATGCTATGGTGGTTAAGTTTGGATGGCATGGCGATGACAAATCAATAAATACGTTAATGACTCTTTTCCGTTTCATCGTTTGATAATAACGAAACAATTGGAAAGAAATTATTCTGTCTGTCAGAGCAATAAAATTTAATGTTTTGTTCTCAGACCACAGTGCAGACTTTCCAATATCCTTGAACGAACACATAAAATCAAGATGTTTGACTTTTTCGGGTATATGATAAGTAACAATAATTTTGGGCAGCACAAAAGGTGAAATGAGCAGCCCTTTTAAATAATATGGGCAGAGGATTAGACGAATGGGCAACAGAATGTTATTAATTTATGGGCAAATTTATCGGGTCACAGGGTCTGGGGGCCTCCATACAAACTGACAAGAATTTGCTAAAAAACTTAAGTACTAATAATCAGAATAAACTCAAATTTGGAGCAACAAGATCTTGTTTGGCATTTTACAGATATTCAGCAAGATTGCTTTCGCAACTAATGTCAAACAATTATGCTTACAGAAACGTTCAATGTTCAGAGATTATTTCAGATACGATTTGTTTTAGTTCGTTGAATAGAATACTTTTTGAATGCAAACTCGTTTTCAACCCTTCAAAAAAATATTTTGGCAGAAGTCTAGCCAAAGTTATTTGACTAAAGTTTAACCAAAGTTCTCTTTGTAAAATTGCCCTATTTTACCCAAATAATTTGTTGAATTGAAAATTTCCAAGCTTAGCCAAACTGTGGCCTAAATATTTGTGTTAATCGGGGGCTAAAAACTAGTTTTTAGCCAAAATCGCGATAAAAAGTCATATCAAATTTTGGCCGAAGTTTGGCCCACAAATTTTGCCCTAAATTTGGCCGTACTGAAGGTTTCGCTACGTAAACCTTAATAATCATTTTTGAAAAGGTCAAATCGTTTTATTGAGACCGAACGTACGGACGAATAAACGACCCTGGCCTACAGAATGTTTTGAAGTATTTAAGTCAAGTCAGTTTTAAATCAACCTATTATAGCCGCCAATTTGTCCGCAATTTTGTTTTTTTTTCAAATTTTTTTTTTAATGCGAAAAATAAAATAACACAATTCCAATGCCAAAATGCCCGTTTTTTGGTTTCAATAAACCAATGTAAAGTTATCAGAAAAGTGCCCTGATCATTCCAAATCAAGCTGGGTGCCCATGGTCGCACATTTCAAATTTTTTGCAATATTTTGTACTTCTTTGTGGCACCAAATTTTTATGCCACTACCATGGCTACAGATTTGAAAGAAAATGTGTCAGTATTTTGTGCTTAACTCTCCGTTGAACAACATGAGTCCAAACTGACCCAGAAACCAGGCGCAGAAACCCTAGACGCCCTAAAGATGCTCTTAGTGAGATTCGATGGCCACAAAAACAAATATTGACGAATAAAGGTTCAAAGATTCTCTGGTAAAAATTTCAGAATTTTTCGTCAATCCAAACTATTTCTAAATTATTTTTGAAAGTTCGGGTCCGATTGGACCCATTTTGTGGATTGGTGGCACCAAGAATTTATGCCCCTAATTTTCAGGCAACTGTCATAGCCTTTAAAAAAATAATGCCAATATTTTGTGCATAATTTGCGCTTCTATCACTGAGCAGGGCCCAATGTCAAAGATTTTGAGGGTCTTACTTTTTTCTGCTCAAAATGGTAAATTTTTAAGTTTTTGGTGAACTAGGGCAGCCCCAGAATAGCTGACCTCGTCTGATTTTAGGTCTTACCTCCTCTAAGATTTTGACTTTCATCAAAAGTTTGAGCTCGATCGGAAAAAATTTGGGATGTGCTGCCGTCCAAAATCCGTCAAAAGAGGTTTTTGTAGGGTTTTTGAACAAACAAATGAAAAATGATTCTGTACTATTTTTATAAGAATCGCCTAAAATGTTTGAAATTCACTAAAAAATAATTTCCCTTCTTGTTGTGTGGATTAAATTTAGTATCATCTTGCTACGGCCCTTCAACGTCGAAAAACGCACCTAATTATAAGCTATATATTGGCTAGAGTCCATTTTGGTGAAAAATTAGGTGCTGGCTATATATTGTATAAATATTTTCTGGAATGTTTAGCATGATCGGTCACGCTGTTCAACAGATACCGGGTTGGAAATATGCAAACCCCTTGAAAATTCAAGGGGCCCTTAACGATATCTTCGGTTTAAGTCATCCGATTAAGCTAAAAATTGGCATATCATTTTTTTTAGTACACTCCAAAATCTTGGAGCCCAATTGGTCAAAGGCTACTATGGGCTCTAATACAAAAGAAACTGAATTTATGAGATTTTTTATAACTCCATGGCACAAGGTCCGACTAAGCTCAAAATTGGCATAAATTCTTCATATTTTATTTTATTGCAGCCTTGAAATTTGGAGCTAAATCGGTTGAAGGCCTCTTTAGATTGTAGTACAAAGATACTCATAAAAATGGTATTTTAACCATAACTTCCGTTCCTGTGCACAGAAATTGCTCAAAACCTTGGGTCATGGAGTANACAGTGAGCTGTAGGTGGGAAAATTTGCATTTAATTAGCAACTTATATATGATTGAACCTATCTTTTCCTTCTTTCTCCCCTTTCATTCTTTTATTTTTTCATCCTTTCAACTTTCCATCTATTCGTCCCCTATTCCTTTTCTCTATTCCTATTTATCTTTACGTCCTTTCCTTTTCTTTTTGATCTTTTCGGGATATTTTGGAGTTTTCGATACTTTTCGGGACTTTTTGAACATTTTGGATTTTTTGTGACATGTGTGGAATTTATGGGACTTTTTTTTAACTTGTAGGGATTTTGAACTATTTGGAAAGAATTTTGATATTTCTACTACAGTAAGATGCCGATTAACGCAACGCCCAAAAATTTTAAGGGTTGCAATATTTGGAATGTTGCGATAATTGGAATGCAAACTTTTAGCCTAGATTTCTTGAAAATTGTTTATATTTGAACGTGAAAAT
>JXPH01034464.1:0-14818 GCA_001014845.1 Mochlonyx cinctipes | reverse complement strand
CTTACCTATAGTGGATATACATTGGAGTAGACCAGTTTCGTTTTGCGGATTTTTGCGATTGTCGTCACTATAGCTTTTTCATCAGGGAATTGTTTTGACATTTTGCGTTAGGGAAAGTTTGTGGCCAAAATTTAATTTGCGAATCCTGCTAAAATTGTTCAATTATGGCTGAATAAATGTTCTCAATTAGTGACTAAATTGATAATACGTGCTATAACAATATTATTTTGGGTTTAAAAGAGTAAAGTAAGTGTTTTTGAATGAATCGATAATTCTAGAAAATTTCGTTTTTGTTCCAAATTTCACTTGTTTTTGTTACCTTTTTAGATATAGTTGGCTATCGAAAAATGATAATTTAAAGTATTTCTGCAGAAGTAATGGAAATTAAATATGAATCCTTTTCCATCACGGCCATTCTTCATTTCTATTGATCNCAGAAGTAATGGAAATTAAATATGAATCCTTTTCCATCACGGCCATTCTTCATTTCTATTGATCAATCGTAGACTTCGGTCTTAATGTGCTGACATTAAGTGTTAATCGGATATATGTAAATATATATGCAAAACATATCTATGCATGCAGGTACTTGTGCCCTGGGTGCATAAATATGTTTATCGTTAGTCTATAATTGTAAACATTCGTGTAACTAGGCTAAGAAAGATTTTCAATAAATATCTATATCTATATCTGAATATCATTAATTTATGTTCAGCTATTTTGTTTGAAGAGGAAAGTACACTGCAACTACTATTCTATAGCTATGAAATTATAATAGAACAGGAAATTAATTGCAGCGAAAAGATACGCATGATTTCTTTTCATAAAATGCGTGGCCACTGGTCTGTTCTTTTCAGAATTTCCAGTTACTCGTTTCGTTTTATTTCATTTTTTATCGATGTAGCATGTAGGAGTATTATGCATTGCAACATAAATAATATTTTTTCAAATACGATTTCAATACGGCAGGAAATTCTTATCTTTTTGCGGTTTGCAATTGTAATTAATTGTTTTTTTTACAGAAGTTCTAGCAAAATGGCTGTTTATTGCTGGGGCAGCACAGCTCATGGAGAGCTGGGGCTGGGGGGAATCGAAGATGAGCAGATTATGGTTCCCCGAGATATGGAATGGGTTGAATCATCAAAAGTAATTCAAGCTGCATGTGGACAATCGCACACATTGTTCGTAACTAGTTTGGGAAAAGTTTACTCGTGTGGCAACAACGACCAAGGGCAGTTGGGACAAGAAATGTCAAGAAAAAGGCCACGTATGTCTAAATTTCGTATGTAATTGTATCATGTTTGATGTTTCATACCTTTATGTTGATAATTGTTGATAATATCTGTTTTTTTCTTAATTTCTACTACATGGGAACGGAAGGACTAGTGGACTCTAGTCTTAACTTTTAATTTTAATTTTACTCGTATGCGATGAATTAAAATAGCATTGAGATTACTTTGTTTAGCTACTAAAATCATAAAAAAAGTTGTAAAAATTTTAAGTTAACTAAAAATAACTAAGTAGTACCCTGGCCACTATTAGTTCCGTTCCCCTCTATTCTTTCTACTATTTTACATTTTTACTAACATTCGCTTTAAGATCCCAACAATCATCAAAAATTGAAAATATTTTAAAAATAGATTGCTGATTAAATAAAATTATTTTCAGAGCCAATAACAGCGCTAGATAACTATTTAATCACACAAATTGGTAGTGGCGATAGCCATTCGTTGGCAATTAATAATTGGGGACAAATATTTTCATGGGGATCGAATCAGTACGGACAGTTGGGACTGGCAACAGATCAATCAGCACTTTC
Organism: Mochlonyx cinctipes; assembly: GCA_001014845.1. Classification (NCBI taxonomy): domain Eukaryota; kingdom Metazoa; phylum Arthropoda; class Insecta; order Diptera; family Chaoboridae; genus Mochlonyx; species Mochlonyx cinctipes. Next base: position 12,999 of record JXPH01034464.1, on the reverse strand, counting down.
TTCCCCCAAAATCGTTAAAACGTTGGCTACAAAGCACGTTGTGCAGATCGCTTGTGGTCTTTATCATAATTTAGCATTGACAAATAGTGGAGAATTATATGCCTGGGGCTCAAATAGTCAAGGGCAGTTGGGTTTAGGGTACACTAATGATAAAATTGGAACACCGATGTCTATTAAATCATTGACCGGAATTCCGTTCGCTTTTATTGCGTGCGGAGGATATCACAGTTTTGCTATTTCAAAGTAAGTTAAAAACCTTATTTCTTACACTTGTAATAAAAATTTAACAGAATCTGTTACAAATTCCAAGAAGGGCAAAAAGCTAGATTGCAAATCCCTTTAAGTTTTGAACTCTTCGATAAAATAAAAACAATTAGGTAGGTATTTTTGAGATTTTTAATGTAATTTCGGCGACGAACTATTCAAAAAACCGTTCAACTATTGGGTTTTATACCCTATGTTGTACAGTTGTTGCATATAAGTTGTTTCATTGTGGAAGAAACTGTTTGGCAAATCTTTCGCAAATGGACCCGCGTTGGTGGAGAGGGGGAGTAAGGGGGATTGAAAGAGGAGGTCAATGGAAGTTCAAGTGTATTTTTTTCGTACGGACCCCGTTGTACCTTATTTTGATATATTTTTATTTTGGCCATTTTTGACCCCTAAAAAGGTTTTGGTAAAGAAGAGAAATTTTAGAAACTTACAAAAAAAATTGAACAAAATCGCCCTGTGTAGTGTACCCTAAAAATATTTTTTTTTTGTAAAATTATGTTTATTAATCGTAAGTTGGGTAGCAAATTTGGTACAACAGTGGCAAGCATGGACTGGACATTGCTGGAAGGATTATACGACAGAACCCAGGCAAATGTACAGGAAACACAATGGTAAGAATGGCCTGCACACTGCCTGGTTGATTAGGTGACAGAATCCAGGCAAATAACCGGGGAACACAGTGATAAGCATAGCCTGGACAAAAAATGGTGAAAGGCGCGAGGAAACTCAAGCACCCGATACTCCAAAATTTGTAATTTTCAAATAAATTCTATTCTTATCAAAAAAAATATTTTAATTTGAATTCTAAGGGATACATTTGAACTTCTATTGACCTTCTCTTTCAATCCGCCTTACCCCCCTCCCTACGATGGGGGCCCATTTATGAAAGGTCAGCCAACTTTAAGTCCAAATCTTTTTACTAGAAAACTTTCTTTGCGTCAAATAAACATTTCTTTGTTACAAAGAAACATTTTTTGTCTCACTAAACCGATCAGGAAGTGTAGAATAAGTGAAACAAGAACTTATTTTTTTTGTCAAATTCGGTTTTATTTTTCAACATATTCCATTTAAGTCGATACAGTGAGTCCAACGTTTTGCTAACTTTTTAAACCGTCCGAAAAGTAATTCTTCGGAAGCTCTCCAAAATAGGCCTCACTTTCAGCTATGACTTCCTCATTTGAGTAAAATCGCTCACCGGTGAGCCATCTCTTCAGGTTTGGAAACAGGTAAAAGTCGCTGGAGGCCAGGTCTGGCGAATACGGTGGCTAAGAAACCAGTTCAAATCCGATTTTGTGCAATTTTGTTGCGCAACTAACGATGAATAAGCAGGTGCATTGTCGTGATGATAAATGATATTTTTCTTCTTCAAATGCGGCCGTTTTTCTGCGATTTAAATTTTCAAACGATCCAATAATGAAGAATAATATGCGCCAGTTATGGTTTTACCTTTTTCAAGACCTTTCTGTTCCATTGCCGGGTTTTTGGACGCATCGGAACACTTTCACCCGGAGAAACCCATTGTTTTGACTGTTGGTGGACTCCGGTGTGTAGAAATCGATCCATGCTTGATCCATGGTTATGAATCGGCGCAAAAACTCCTTTAAATTTCGCGTAAACATTGTCAAAGTCTGCTGGGAAATCGTAACACTCAATTTCGCTTTAAAATGCATATTGGTGCATACTAGCGCCATCTCTTAGGATTTTTCCACACTTCTTGATCCACCTAGTATAATAATAAGTTTCTTTGCCTTGCCCAAAGAAACTGTTTATCACAATTTTTTGGACAAAAAGTTTCTTCAGCTCAATTTTTTTCCGTTTTCACAAAGAAAGAATTTCTTTACCAAAACTAAACAACATCCCAGAAGAAAAAAAACCGTTTCGGCTAGCGAACTACCCCCATACTCTCGCATTTTTATGTACATATGTTGGTAGCTCGCTAGCCGAAGCGGCTTATTTTCTCAGTGCAGTTCAAAAATAAAGAGTGTTCAAAATCTCATTGACAATATTTATATTTTAAATCGCAATTTTACAGGTCCGGCGCCATTTTTTGTTGGGGGAAAAATACTTTTGGTCAATTAGGATTAAACGATTTGAACTCTCGTCCTTTTCCGACACAATTGAAAACGCTGCGGAGCTTAGGTGTACGTTACGTAGCGTGTGGAGATGATTTTTCAGCATTTTTAACGCATGAAGGTGGAGTCTTTACGTGTGGCGCTGGTACATTCGGGCAATTAGGCCATGGTGGATGTAGTAACGAGATAATACCCCGAATGGTGATTGAGCTAATGGGAAGCACAATAACGCAAATATCTTGCGGACGTAGGCACACATTAGCCTTTGTTCCGTCTAGAGGAAAAGTTTATGGGTTTGGGTTAGGAGGATCTGGACAACTTGGATCTGGAACGCCAACTAATTCAAATACTCCACAAGTTGTCAAAGGGCCATGGGTATGTTGTAAATATAATTAAAAAAAATTATATATTTAACGATTCTTCTATAGGTTGCGCCAGTTATCGATAAAATAGCTACAGGAAATGAAATTATGCCTTCAGTTTCAATTGTTAAACGTATTTTTTCCGGTGGAGATCAATGTTTTGTATCTCTTTGTGATAAAGATGAATCTCTAGTCTCTGATGATTTGAGAAATTACGAGTAAAATATATTGTAGCAAATTTTGAAGCAATGTTTTAATTTTATTAATATTTTTCTAGCCCCGCCACCCAAATCCTAGAATTGTCAGTTGGTATGTCGGAAACATTGGCTGCGGTGGAGCCAAATGAACAAGCAGATTTAGATTTGATTTCATCCGTTGAAATAATATTCAAGAGTCAAGCCTGCATGAATGGGTCTTTATTGTTGCCGAATGAGGGGCACATTTGTTGCACTTCTAAACATCACGGGGTTAATATGGATAATGCTGAATTTCTTTTCGATCATATTCGAAAAATAGAACATGGATCACTTAAACAACTAGTAAATTATATTAAGCCGTTGGTAAAATCGTTTATAATGTATTTATATTTAGATTTGGGATTCAATATCAAAAGAGCTTTGTTCATCACTTTTACCTGCTCCACCAGATGTAGAGACGTTACGCATTTATCTAACTCTACCGCTGTACCACGAGTTTGTAAATTCGAAAAACTTTCGAGAACTCCACGTCCCTTTCAGTGCAAAAGTGCTGAATCTTCAACAAGTTCCGAACAAAATAGTCTCCCAATGGTGGGCAGCTCAATCAAAAGACTATTTTGAGCGTTTAGTCAGCAACTACATGAATGTCCTCTGGTACATGATAAACAAATTGCCAAAGATGATGAAACCGGGCGAGGAAAAACCTGTGCTCAGACTTGATCAAACCATCATTTCTGTTTTGGATTTAATTACACTTTTGTATCGTTTAAATCATACAACTAGAAAAGTAAAAGTGCCTTACGAGCTTTTCCACTTACCTGAAATTAATGAAATGTTTGATGTGCGAATGGACTATGTGCGATGGTTGATGGAGCAAAATGTAAGTTTTTTTTTTTAAATAACCCATAGAAAAGATAAATATAATAAAACCATAAATTTCCAGCCTCACTCATTCTACTTCTGCAACTATCCATTTCTATTTGACGCCACCGCAAAAATGCTTCTACTTCAAACAGACCAAAGCATTCAAATGCATCACGCTATGCAGAATGCAGTAAGTCAAGGATTCTTCTCCTTTCTTACCAACAACATGCTCTCGGCGGACGTCTGTCAGTATCTTGTTTTGAATGTTACAAGAGAAAACATTGTGCAAGACGCGATAAGAGAACTAGCGAATTATGGTCCTGCCGATTTAAAGAAACCGTTAAAAATAAAATTCCACGGCGAAGAGGCTGAGGATGCGGGAGGAGTTAGAAAAGAGTTTTTCATGCTGCTATTGAAAGATATTGTCAATCCAAAGTACGGAATGTTTAAAACATTCGACGATTCGCGAGCCTTGTGGTTCACAGAAGACTATTTCGAAGAAGACAATATGTTTAAGTTAATCGGAATCATTTGCGGCCTTGCTATTTACAACTTCACAATAATTTACTTGCCATTCCCACTGGCGTTGTATAAAAAATTGCTCAAAGAAGACGTCGACCTAAATGACCTCAAAGATTTATCGCCAACCCTCGGAAACTCGATGCAAAGTTTGTTAGACTATAACGAACCAGATTTTAGCGAAGTATTCGATTTAACTTTCGAGCTTACAAGAGACTTTTTCGGGGAAAAACGGAATATTCAATTGAAGCTGAATGGAGATAAAATTCAAGTTACGTTGGAGAATAAGCTCGAATTTGTGAATCTATACATTGATTACATGTTAAATACGGCTGTAGAGAAATCGTTCAATGACTTCAGAGTTGGTTTCATGAAGGTTTGTGGTGGAAGAGTTTTGGAGCTTTTCAAATCTCATGAATTGATGGCTGTAGTGATTGGGAATGAAGAATATGACTGGCACGTTTTGGAGGAGGAGGCAGAATATAAAAATGGATATAAATCTAGTGATGAAACTGTAATTATTTTTTTTCCCTTTTTTTTAAGAATAATATTTCAATAATTTTATTAATTCAGGTTCGTTGGTTTTGGGAAGTTTTTCACGAGCTACCGTTGGAAGAGAAGAAGAACTTTTTACTGTTTCTTACCGGCAGTGATCGTATACCAGTTTCCGGAATGAAAGCTATAAAAGTATTGTATTTAGTCGATCTCTTTATTTTCATTGAAATGATTCTCCTTCCAGATATGGATACAGCCAACAACTGACGACAAATTCCTACCCGTGGCCCACACGTGCTTTAATCTATTAGACTTACCGCAGTACAAAACAAAGGAGAGACTTAAATATAAGCTACTCCAGGCAATACAACAGACTCAGGGCTTCAGTCTGGTATAGAGCTGTGAAATTTGTTGTATTTTTACATTAAATTAATCAAATTTGTAATCTTCTGCTTATATTTTTCCAAATGTAGAAGAAACTGAAATGACATTTATTTTTCTCGATACATGAATTAGGTATTTGGTTTTTTTGTTACGTTATTTTTAATACATGTCGTAATATATAATAATTATATATTTAAATCGTAAAATCACTTGTCTTCATTTTTTTTCTAAATTTGGTTCTGTATAAATTTCAAGCATTTTTGACATACAGCTCAGCGTTTCTTTGATCACTTCCAGGGCCGTGCAAAGTTGTAATTTTTTAAGGTGTTTTTCAGTAAAACTGGCCTATTTTGAAACGATTTTTGTAATAAATTATTAAGGGGCCCCTATAGGCCAATTTTTAGGTTTTTATTGCATTTTGGTTTTTAAACAATTTTGGGGGCCCTTTTGCTCAATTTCCGGGTGTTAACACGCGGCGCACACGGCCCTGATCACTTCCTCAAATTATATTCAGATACAAAAAGAAATGGCTGAGATACAAAAATCATTCTGAAAACAGCGGACTAATGCGAGAGTAACTCGGATTGATAATTAACCCTGTAAGAGTCAAATTAATTTCAAATCTCATAACAATTTGTCCTCTAGATGATAAAAGGAGAAATTACCTTGTATTTTTAAAGGAATTTTGCTTTTTTCTTTTATTTTTTGCAAAAATTTAGTTGGTTCTAGCCTTGCTAGCTTTATATCTAATGTTGCAATTATCCTAATTATTTATTTATTTAGTTTGTTTACATTTATTTTACGACCTAAAGGCAAGTAGCCCAGCTGGTCTATGAGGTACAATGAAACATTTGACGAGACACTAGTTGTTGTTGTTATAATTTAATATAATCCTATACCGCTCTTGACAGATTGGGTTCAAAAAAATCAGAGAATTTATTAAAAACACGGCACATTGATATAATTGGTTCGTGATATCCATAGTTGGTACGATGGATACCCAAGCGGAAATAACAATAAGTTCTCAAAACCCGGTTGCGAGTATGAACGTTAAAAGAATTTTTTATGTAATCGCTGTCAATTCTTGAGGACAGGACATCAGCGGTAAACATGACTTGCAATATCCCTTCGTCNGTATGAACGTTAAAAGAATTTTTTATGTAATCGCTGTCAATTCTTGAGGACAGGACATCAGCGGTAAACATGACTTTTGCAATATCCCTTCGTTTTTTCAACGTATCAAGGTTTATCAGCATGCAACGACTTTCATAATCAGGAAGATTATGACGATCGCGCCATGGAAGTCTACGTAGAGCATAACGCACAAATTTACGTTGCACTCTCTCGATATGATTAATGCTCTTTCCATAATATGGAGCCCAGACACACGAAGCAAATTCCAGTATGGAACGAACCAAAGAACAATACAAAGCCTTTAGACAATAGGGATCCCTAAAGTCTTTTGAAATGCTCATAATGAAGCCTAACTGGCGCCTTGCTTTGTTAACAATGTATGAGAATTATGGGGTGAGGGAATGAGAAAAATATTCTAAGAAATCCAAAATCGCCAGAACCGTTTCTATTGCGGTTGCGTTTTTTAAAATTTGATATATACCTAGACTAATTCAAGGATGCCAAAAACAATAAAGACAAAAGACAACATAAAGTTGCTCAAAATAGGGTACAGGCCCTAAATACTATAGTGACCAAAAGTGGTGAAATTTTAGATTATTTGCAAATATCTCTGAATGCTACAACTAAAGATCGCATAGTGTTTGTCAATGTTCATAATTTATAACGTTTTCAGTTTGCCTGCTTGCTTTCAAAGACGGTTTTTTCAAATTAGGGCAGGGTTTTATTGATTGAGAGGATAGAGGGATGTCCAAAGAAGACTCCCAAATTAGTTTGGGGGCGGAACCGGTGGAGCTTTTTTTTAACTTTTTCAAAAAAATGATGCTCCCCATTTACGAAAAATATTTAGTATAAAAATATTTAGTTCTTTTATATTAATAGTGGCGCCATCTACATTTTAGGTATTAAATTTGATGCTGGAACTTCAATCTATCGATTCATAACAATAGTTGTACAAAATTTAGTTTTGGAGACAAAATATTAGCTCTTAAAGTTGCGCAATTGGTCAAAAACTTTCAATCGCTTGTAGCGCCCTCCAGTAAATTGGTTCAGAATTACATTGTTCTACAAGTTTATTGTTCTTTTAAAGCTCTTTAACATTGTCCAAAACACTAAAGCTTTAACATGCTCCTGTCAAAAGTTAGAATTAGCAGTGCCACCATAAGGACTGAACAAAGTCAATTTCAAACTTCATCCGCGGATTTACTGTAGGATGGATCTTCATTCGTTGATTTCTAGGATGCTCGTCTATATTTTTGCAGGCTTTTTACAGTCCTTCCAGACTGAAGTTTTTTTTGGGACCAAACCAAAGCCTTCTGAACAGTAAACAAAGATGCTATCCAATACTCCATCCGGAGCACGTATATTTCTGTCACATATTCTCTATATATTCCTTGTGATTTACTGTCTTTTTTCAGTCTTTTAGGACTGATCGAAGACTAGACAAAATTAAATTGCCCAAAATGACAAAGACTAAAAATTAGTCTTTTGAGACTGTATTCCAGTCCATAGACCAAGCCCAAGATGTTACAATTTACAGTAGTCGTAGAGTAGACAATCGGAACTGACCAGAATTTAAAATAAATGAGTTCAAAAGGCCGAGGTAAAACAAGTCTTTTTGGACCATTTGTCTAGTTTCTCAACAGTCACCTACCTACCTAACAATTGGGACCAGACCAGAATGCAGCACTCCTTAGTTCTAAAAGACTAGACTAAAATTTAGTCGTTTAGGACAAGTCCAGAATGCAACAATCCTTTGTCCTAAAAGACTGGTCTAAATTTTTGTCTTTTAGAACTATGTTTGCAGTCTACAGTCCCAAAGTGTTACCGTTATTACATTGTTTTTCCTAACCAATAATCGCTTTCTTCTATTCAAAAAAAAAGGTTTAAACTGGATCCAAAATACAGATTGTTGAAGTCTATGCAATAGAGAAGTTTTATTTTTATTATAACCTGTTGGTTACAATCTTTCTTTCACTTTCACCATAGTTTTATGGATTTTTTGTTTGATCGATAAATATTTTTCCTATACTTTACGTGGATAAGTTCTAGTTTTACTCACAAACCTGTAAAATTATTATTATTATTTGAAAGTGAAAATATAAAAAGCCTTCAAAATGGAGATTATGGAAGAAGGAAATTTGATGGATAGAGTTCCAATCCTTTTGTCCAGGGATTTGGAATATTATGAGGTATTTCAATAATATTTTTCATAGCCATACCCAAATTACGTAACGTGTTTTTTCTTTCGATACAGTCCCATCAATCAGTTTTGCAGCAGGACATTTGTCCAGGGGTTGTGGGTGGGAAACTTGATTTCCCACGCTCTGCGTCTTTTGCTTCCGTTAAAATAGTTTTGTGGTAATCATATAATATTAAAACTGTACTTCTAGGTGTTGATCAAAGTTTAACGTCCTTGACCCATTTTTAGGCTTGAAGATGAATTTTATGCTGCTTATCGCAAGAACTCGGGACTTTTACACTTGAGCGAACTTCTTGAAGATGGATCTATAGAAAAGGATGATGAAGCTGCAGGTTGTGGTGGAATTGTTAAATCTTCCGATCCCGAGAAATTTGTGACTCTAGTATCAAAATCAGTTGATCATTTATTGGGTATTCAAATATTTATTTATTACAAAGTACCAGGCGTCATTTTTATTTTGTATTTTTAAGAGCACATCCACACCCTTTCGCAAGAAGCACTTGATCATGCCGACTTGACTGTGTTAACCGCAACAATCGGAGCATCTGCTTTAGTCAAAAACAGTCTTTGGGTATGGCTACAATGCGTTTCTACGAATGTTTGTCCTCCTAAAGGAGATGAAAAAGGAGGATCCTTAAAGCTGAGCTACAAGCAATATTCCGAGATGACCGAAGCTCTTGCGGAAAGATTACTTGATTTGCATTGTCGTTTACTTACCCTTTACATAATGCAGGATGCCGATTGTCTTCATTGGGAGAGTCAACACCCTTTTTTCGAATCTGAAAGGGGATCGTACACTATTCAAATGTGGTGGTTGTATATGCAAGGCACAAAGCAAGATCTTTGGAACTCTGTTCCTCCAACTATGGCACAAAGAGTTTTCGCTGGAATGTTGAATGAAACATTGACAGTTTTAACAGTTCGATACACCCAAACGGTTCCGAGTAAGGCCAGATCAATGCTTTTACTGGTTGATGTTTCGAACATTTTACTTTGCGTCGGAGAATTGCTTCAAGCGATTTGTGAGAATGGAGAGGCATTCGTTGGATTGAACATAACTAATCAAAGTAAAATCATCAGAGATATACACGCCAAGTGTCAAGAGCTGTTTTGTTGCCTATTATTACGTGGGGTCCCGTTAGGCGTTTTATATAAGGTATGCATTTGTTTATACAAAAATAATTAATTTTCTCATGTATATTATATTCAAGATCCTGAAAAAAGGACCAGCTCAAGTTGGAATGTTTAATCAGAGACAAGGTTTACTAACACCGTGGACAATTTTTGCTCTCCCAAAACTTTTTCCATCAAATCAAAATGGACATTGGGCTACAAGATGCTCTGAGTTATCAACAAATACTGCGTTGACGCTAGAGCTCAAAGTTTTGTTAGCTGCTCCTCAAGCTAATTGGTGGCTTTTGCTAAAAGTTTTGTTGATGAGAGATGCCACATTGTCTTCAATGATTTTTCATCATCTGATTAAAAATCTTCCGACTTGTGACAACTTTATCAATAGCTCCAGTCAACCATCCTTCAACAAGGAGTGTTTATCGAAGAAATGTGATGGTTTCCTTTGCGCTATAGAGTGCAATGACATTGTCCAGTGGTCAGCTGAGCAAAAAGATCCTATTGGACAAACAAATTATCAAGTGCTTATGGGGTTAACTTACATTGTAATTATGGCGGGAAAAACTTCCGACCTTAACAAGACTTTGATTTCAGCCCTTGAAAAAAGTAAGATGATTGATTGGGCATCGTGTTTGGATCGACGACAAGTTTGGAATCAAAAGCGTCCTCCATGGCTAGAAGCAATTATTCAATTAATCTATCCGATCCTTGACGCAATTGTGCAGATGCTTCTTTCCGCTGTCATAACGGGTGCCACAACATACCAAGCCATGTCCCTGTCACTGTCTTGCTTTTCGGAAATGTGGGATTGCATTCCAGACTGTTTTTACACAGTGATGACTTGTCTGACTGAAATTCTACCGGCTGAGTACAGACCTCTAGGAGATTCGGTTCTGATCCAACTTCTTTACATGGCGCTTTATTCAAAGTTGCTTCAAACTGCCGAATTTGAGTTGGAAGCGAACAAAAAAGAACCGCCCCCACAAAACGCGGAAGCTCCACCTGATGGAAAAGCAAAAGCTTCGATTTGCCAAATACTCGCTGAAGCAATTTGCTTCATAGACGAAGATAATAAGCATACCGAACAGATTGTTTCTTTGATCAACCAAGCTAGAGACAGTCAAAGAGCTTCAAACACTCTCGACAATGAGATGGAAGAGGCTGTTGGATTAAGCTTTGTGAGTACATCAAAAATAGATGACATTGATGCTTTCATTCATCCATCTCCAAGCGTCAGATCAGAAGAAGAGTTTGATGTTGAAAATGCCGAATACATTTCCGAGATGTTGGTCAGCGATATTCTAGTGACGAGTGTTGGAAAATTGTCAATGAAAATGATTTATCAGTACATCAAAAAGAACATTGAGTGGATCCTACAACAGCTTGGCGTTAGTGATTTGGAGAATCATCCCTGTGAACCTCACCCAGGACAAAGTATCGTGGAGCAAAAACAAACTTTGATCGATCTAATGTTTCATATTGGTCATCAACCGTTTGATCAGTTGTTGACTGGTGGTTTGAATATTGATTACAATATGTGGTACCAGACGCCGATGTCAATCAACACCGAAAGGGCTTGGCTTCAAGTGTCACAAAGATGGGAGTTTCAGGAGAACGCTAAACTAACTGTTCATGAAGCGTTGATGGTTTCGTTCGTCTCGTCACAATTAAAACCATGAATAATCTCATTATGGTAGTTAATTAGTAGTCATATGGTAGTGTACGATATACGAAAAATCGTTATTGTGTCATTCAATTTGTATTATTGTACAAAAAATCAATTCAATTCAATTAAAATGCATCACTCCGTTTTTTAACAGCCATCATTCGAGAGGAAAATGAATATTATATATANTCGAGAGGAAAATGAATATTATATTATATACATCATTGTATACTATATATGCAGTGTGGTAAATAAAATTGGTTCATAATATATCCATTAAATTGTATTTTTGTCCCACTAATTGGATAATATATTCCATTCAAATTTAATGTGAATGTTTATCAGGATAAAAGTTTTGTTTATTGTTTTGTTCGTTCGTTATAATTTCATCTGAAATCGGAAAATTTAGGAAAAAATTGGTCCTAATACAAAACTGCTCTGCTATGAAACAGTTAAATTTACTGAAAATTGGTCAAGGTTACTGCAATTATTTTTTTCTTAATTTTTCGTTATTAGCAACCGCAATTTTAAGTATGAAGTTTCAAGTTGGACAAAATTTGAAAAGGTTTGTGTTTTGTTCAGGAAATAGTCCGCACGTCCGCACGTGCCTTCAATTTGCTAGGTGTCCACAATGCATCGTTATTGAAATTGAGGCAGGAAACTTATCTTTATTGCCTCATTTAAAAATATTGCGACAATTAATGTGAGAAAATTTATATTTTGCACGAAATAATTTGGTGTTTTTTGTCCCCTATTCTTATATATTAATTATCAATGTCACGCCTTGATTTGTCACTTTGAGCGAAGATTCTGAGAAATCGGTAATATATAGACACCTTTGGTGTGTTCTACATACTTATATAAGACACTTAGAATATTGATTATCAATCATTACATTTTTGATAAAATGTCTGTAAAAAAATATTGTCAAAAATAGCCAAAAATACATGCTCTGTCACGCTTCAATTTTCATTCGTAAATTTTGACCAAACAAAAACAAAATTGTAAATAAAAAGCTAGTCAATATAAAAAAGATGAGTATATACTTCCAACAATTTTGATATCCATACCATACATTAACCATTATCATACTTCAGATCTATTCAAAATCTATTGTCTTATGGCGAATGGGATCCATTACGAAATAGAGTATTCAACTAGCGTCAACTATACCCACGATGGGAAAATAATAATAAATTCGAAGTTATATCATAGACGAACAATATCAAGACTTCCAACAAAAAGGAAAAATCACCAAATTTGTATTGACTGCTGTTTTGCGGTCTTACCTCGCTGCGAGCGCAACGCTCGCATCTAAATGCATGATATCGGCAATGCTGCTTTTAAAAACGAGAGGGCGACTGCTATGCCAATGTTGAAATAAAACATTGCGGAGTTGAAATGTTGAATAACTTTGTGGTCTTTGCTCAACAGGTGGGGTNGTTGAAATGTTGAATAACTTTGTGGTCTTTGCTCAACAGGTGGGGTAAAAAATTGTCTCGAATGGTGAAATGTCAGTTGGAAGTCTTGATATTGTTCGGCTATGGTTATATAAAAAGCCGCTCAAATAGAACCACGTTTTTCCTTAATAAAAACCGTTACATACATTTTAAATTTTGAAGAGGATCGGAAAAGTATTTACAGAGGTATCCAAGAAAGTCTGGCATTTCGAAGCAGCAGGAATAGATAATATCCCAAATTTAGCATA
>JXPH01034455.1:436-12884 GCA_001014845.1 Mochlonyx cinctipes | reverse complement strand
AAAATGAAAATAAAATATAAAATTATATTTTCATTCTAAAATTGTTGTGGTTTTAAAATTGTAAAATGCTGAAAATGTATATTAAATTTAAAAAAAAAACTTTATTTGCTGTTAAATAATTTTTGCCCTTTCACTTCTCATTTGCAGTGAATGCAGTTGCTTGCAAAGCAATAGAAAAATGGATATAATACTGCTGAGTCTTGGATTCTTATTTTAATTTTAATTGCAATTGTCGCACTTAAAAATTTTATTATTGTTTTTCGTTTTTTTCTTTTTTTACGTTGCAGTATTACGCCATTTTTATGTACTATTTTGTATAATTGTGTTTGGTTCACAATATTGAAATCAATTTAACATAACAACTTTATACAATTATATATACATGCCAATTAAATGGTCGATAAAATTAAATTCATTACAATTGTCGGCAGTCTGCCCTTCGAAAGATTTTCACAAAAAAATCATACTATGTGTGAACGGAATCCATTTTTTCCAAATTTTCTATGACTTTTTAGAAGTAAGATTTTGTCTGTCCTTATGGCTTGATTGGTTAAGCATCTGTCTGTCAACCACATGGTATGTTGCTTTGTGTACCTATTATTAATGAATAACAGGGTAAACAGCGTAATTTCCAAAACATACACCGTCGGAGCAATGTTATTAAAATTATACTTACTGCAGAAACTTAAGTATCGGATAGAAAGCATTTGAATGGTATTCATTTCGTTATTTCGAAGAGGCTACTTAGATTGAATATGACTTGATGGACTCAATGATCCGGTAACTCATTAGCATAACCATACATACAAACTGTAGGTCCATTAATATCTACACTCAGAAAATAAAAGCCGTTGATTTCACTGACAAAGCTATCCGACGCTTCAATTTTTCAAAACAATGGATTAAACAGGTATAGGCTGTGGACCACTAGCCTGCGGATTGACGGGTGCGCCTCTAGTGCACACATTTCATCCGTCAATTTGACGAGTGTGCGTCAGTGCACCACCAGTATAGTAACCTCCCCGTCAGCTTGACGCGTAAACATTATCGTCAGTGCACCACTAGTGCACAGACGTCTCCCATGAATTTGATGGGAGCATTAGGGCACGGACGAAGAATNCAGACGTCTCCCATGAATTTGATGGGAGCATTAGGGCACGGACGAAGAATCGTCAATTTCACTGACGCTGACCCGTTGATTTTACAGGTGTTTGTACGTCAAATCCACTGGCGTCCCTCGGGAACAGTTGCTCCAAATGGTCAATAAACATTTGGCTGTGTGTGAGTGTGTGCCTATCTGTCTGTATGTGTGTGTCTTTGTCTTCGATAACTCGCTAAATTCTCTAACGATTTGGCTCTAATTGTATATGAGGATTTTTCTCAACAAAAGTAAGGATGAATTTGTTAATGGACTAAATCGGACCACTGGATCTGGGGTCCCCATACAAGCACACAAGAATTTTCCAAAAATCTCCATTCATTACATTTACAAGTACGGAGGCCTAACTCTCAACTGATAAGACTAGGTACAAATTCAGAATAGTTAGGATGAGAACTCAGGTTTGATAGTTTCCAAACGATCGCAACAGCAACAGCTAACCTAATAAGTTACCATATAGTTACGAAATGTGTATTTCTGCAACAATCAAAAAGTTATATTTTTAATGAAAAGATACTGACTAACACGGCATGGCTCTGTTGCTACATGTCTGCAAGATAACCTGGCAAATCATGTATGACCAATTGTGCTCAACAAAGCAGTCTAGTTTATTGACAATGATACTTCAGCGTCGCAGATGCGATTTCAACCTGTCCTTTTTTGTTACTAAGCAAATGCTCTGGTGATCGTGCCAGAAGAGCGGCCTCTGGAAATATTCATACTATTCAGAAATTTAGGCAGCATTTATTGATACAAGTTAACTTTTTCTAATTGGAAATCACTCGGTACCCGACTTCTTTTTAGAAAGAATTAAATTATATTATTTCTTCCACTATTAACGAGAAAACTCCCATAGAAAATTAAAAATAGTAGGACTTTTAATCTTTTTTTAAACAATAGGATGATTAAGTATCTTTATAAAAACGTTTGCCCTAGGATCATTTCATTGTTGGTACCCACTGATCTGCTCATTAGAATGCAAGATAAGTGGACATTTACTTGATATTAATTTTTGAATCAAACAATGTCAAGATTGTACCTCTGAATACATAAGAGCAAATAAATGTTTTGCCAATCTTATCAAAAATACTTGTATGCACAAAAATACTCACGTTGCATGAATGATTGCAAATACTCACCTGAAAAAAGAAAAAACAGAATGATTAATATTTGTTATCTCATTGAAAAATCTAATTTTATCTTGTTGAACATAAATCAACACATTTTAATCAAAAAGCTATATCCACTCTACTATAAGAGAGTTTTGTTTGAGAGAAAGCTCCAGATAATTTGAAAAAAAATATTTTTTAGTTCTTGATTCTGATAATTGAATGGTTCTTGAACAAGAACGCGTTTTCAGGGACAAAAATTAAAATAGTTAAAATATAGCTTACTGCTCTTGTGGTTTGATCGGTAGCGCGTCTGCTTATCAACCAGAGGGTACGGGTTCAAATTCGACAAGTGACGAGTAAATTAACTTGTGTTTTTTCATCGTTGTCGAGAAGGTAGATTGCTTTGTATGCGCTATTATTAATGAGTAATAGGGTAAACAAGATAATTTCCGACATGTATCGTCAGAGCCATGCTATCAAAAATATACTTGCTGCAAAAACTTAATTATGTGATAGAAGGCGTTCGAATGGCTTTCATGTCGAAGAGTTTAGTTAGTTTCCTTGCAGCCAAAATTGAACACAACTTGATGGGCTCAATGAACTGGTAGCTCATTAGCATAACCATTAAAGTTGTGGTGGTTCGGAATCCTCTATAAGCTGTAGGTCCACTAATACCTAGAAAGTTCTCTGAAATATGAGGACTCGCCTGGTCCCAATAGGGTACTATAGGCCTTATTATTAATATTATCATTATTATTATTGCTTACAGGGCGTCAAAAACAAATAAAAGGAACTATTAAAATAGTTTGACTATGTGAACAAAAAAACGTCTTTGAAAAGGTGTTGATTTCCATACCCTGAAAATTTCAAAATTAAACTAAAAATATTAGTTCGAAGCTTGAACTAAAATTAAGTAGACTTTTGCGTAGATTTTGGTGAAAGGAACTAAAATTTTAGTTTCCAGAATTATATGTGTAGATGGCACTGACTCTACATACTACTCAAATATTTTCTATGTCTATTCCCTTTCTGTGTCTGTGATGAAAGTTTTTCAATTTCTAACATGCCTATCTAATCTAAAGTGCAATATAGTAGATTTTTGTTACATAAACTCACCGATCGATGGCATTAACAAACATATAAAACTTTTTCATATTCATAAAATAAATTAGGTAGTAGATCCGATTTTGTTTATGACTTCGATAAAAGCTCTTTCTAACACAAAAATTTAATAAAAGTTGATGATGATGTGATTTCAATGTATGGCTTTTGATTAAAATTTTAGTATTCACGAATTATTACGTTTAATATTCAATTACACAGCCTGAGAACTACACACAATCACATATATTGAGTGAAATCATTTTTAAATTGTGTTTAAAAGAGTATGGTCCCGTAAGACAAAATGTCCGTTTGCGTCTAGACTCATTTGTACAGGAGACTAGACGCAAAATACAGAGAAGGCACATGCGTCTCGACAAATTTAGGTGCCAATGTCTTGTGACTAGACACTGACGTAAAATGTTACAGGGGGGTGCTACAGATCAATAAAGCTTCTGGTTAGCTTAAGCCTAAAATACATGAAAAAACTGAATTTTGAGGTTTCTGGAGTTTTCTTAGAAATTGTCCATCAAGTGTCCAGAGCCTAGGGCCCTAGAGGTGGCAAAATCTTATTTTTAAACATAAACCTATCGAGTGACGCAACAAATTTCGTGAAATACACTCAAAAATAATAATCAAGACGAATGAATTTTTGGAAAATTCACAATTTATCTAGCTATCTAGCTTAGGATCCTAGAGTCTCCAAATTGTTCATTTTTAATTTTTTGACAAAACATAACCATACGACGTATCAAACTTCATGTAACCACTTCAAAATTACAAATTTCTTGGGAAAACTATAAATGTGACTACTTGGTCAAGAGCCTAGGGCCTCCAGACTGTCCAAACTGTGCGTTTGTTATTTTTTGACAATTATTCTAATTTTTTGACAAGTTGGGGCCCTAATGCCTTGGCAAAATAATCAAAATTATAGGTTTTCAAGAAATTTATAATTTTGAAGTGATTCATATCACATGCGAAAAATTAAAAATTGAGACCCGGAGACCCTTAAACTTAAGCAATTTTTTTATATTTTCTCATAAATAAAATACCAAAATTAAAGGGGAGAGAGACAAGCCTTTTGTCATAAACTCCCCATAAACACAATTTATGACAGACAATTTTTTTAATTATAAGAATGGACACAATAATTTATTAATTACGTTATTGTTTGCGTTCTTAAACGTTCGTAACAAACCATATTATCTTCCAACTTCCCCCTTTAATTTTACTTAAGATTGCGTACCAACAACTATTATTATTGCTACCGATCCCATGTTATTCACTATAGAGTATTTAGCTCATGATGAGGATTGTAATGAAAATATTATATGAATGAATTTTAGTTTTTCTTCTTTCCGGTTACATATTTACAGAAAACAAGTAGGTATAGTGATTATTGAAATTTGAAAGTTTTCGTTTTCTGCTATTTCAACTTGTAAAAGAAGACGACAACGCTCAGACGGCTCAGACATCTCTATTTCGGGGTATTGAAAATGTAGATGTCTGAACGTTGTCACTACTTATTTTGCACACTGAGATGTATTTTCCCAACTCTCAAATGAAAATCAAGAGATCATTCAATCAATATAAATCTCTTGAATTCTTTCAACTATAATCAAAGTTTGTTGAAAAACGTTTTCAAAAGGTCTTTTGCCAGTATGGATAACAAACCCTAGCCAAAGCATCCACAAGTTTGTTTCCAAAACTTCTAAAACGAAAATTCATGATTTCAAAATTACTCGTTTTAGCTTCAGAAAAGTTATACATGAGAAAGACATGAGAAATTTGAAAAATGAAAACTGGAAGACATTCAAATAATATATTTAATTTTCACATCTTCCTCATAGATTCTTAAAAGCTTTGTACCTGGTAGAAACAAGATGTATGGTTTTGAAGATATGTCACCGGATTCAAAGGAACCGAAATTTTTTACCTAACTAGGGATTTTCTGCACTGATTTGCACACATTTTTCCAGTATTTTTCTTCTATTCACTTTAAAAAAATTGACACAATTTATTCTTAAAAAACACAACAAAACTATTATTTTTCTACTATAGTAAGTTTGAAAGCTGAAAATATTCAAACAATATTAAAAATTCATTTCGAACCAGAATTAAACGTTGCTTCGGTTTTTCAAGTCTGAAGTGGACGTAAGCGGGTCTAAATACAACGCTAACGGGGGCCTAATTGCACCACTCACAAAAATTCTATCTAGAATACATGTGTATTAAAATTCCAAAAAATTCGGCTAAATGATATTTATTGACAGCTTCATCTTCTATAAGTTTCAGATCGATCCAAGAATGTTCCGAGGAATTAGAGTTAAAGGGTGCCTTTGACCTCCAACAGTAAATGTTTGAATATTTAAAAAATAAGCATTTTTTCACCAAATTTTAATTTTTCTTTCTTTTTTTTCAAAGAAAAGCTATTGTATTCAGTAAAATAAAATTGGTTCTTCGGGAAAAGTTGCTCCAAATGATCTGAAACGTGAAAAAACCTTAAATAAAATGTCTGTGTGTATCTGTCGTCTGTCGTCGTCATCGTCGTCTGTCGTCGTGGTCTGTGTCCTAGATAACTCACGTAATTCTCAATCGATTTGGCTGAAACTTTGTATGGAGGTTTTTCTCAACAAAAGTAAGTGAATAAGCGAAATCGAACCACAGGGTTTCAGGGCCCCATACAAACTCACCAGAATTTTCCAGAAATCTTGAGTTCTAATGATCGAAATGAGCTCAAATTTGGAGCATAATCTTGTGGTAAGTACCCCATAATAGTTCCTAAAAAAGTTTGACCCTGGGACATCGGGCTCTGCGGCTTCCTATGTTCCAGGAACATCCTAAATTCTGGTGTTCTAGTGATCGCAATGAGCTCAGATTTGAAATTTACGCTTATGACAAGTGCCCAAGAACAGTTCTTGTACTAAATATGGGATAATATTATCCATTCCTGTTGCTTCCAATTGCCAGACTTTTTTGGATAACTCTGTAAATACTTTTCCGATCCTCCTCAAAATTTGCACATTGTCAAAGTATAGATCCAGTGCCTATCATAAAATATACAATAAATATGAAATAAATGCTACATAATCCACTTTGTGGTTTCCTACGTTTTTATTTCGAAATACCAAGCGTTTGCTATAAAACGAAGGTCAATATACTCATTTATATAATCTGAAAAGTGTTTGGGGTTTTTAATCTTAGTTTTAATGTTCTGATAGATTTTGTGAATAATAAGAAGCAATTTTAATGCATCCAATTTTATTAAAAATGATCTAAATATTCGAAAGCCAAAAAGTCATTAGTTAGTGAATACTCGAGTGAATTCCTTGCTATGACTTAGAAATACTCCAGTTTCCTTAAGAATTTTTCAGAATTCAGAGTATTCCCTTCAAACGGTTCAAGTACGCTCTTCAAATATTTTCCCAATTCCAATCCCATTTTGATGGATTGGAGGAAAAAGTTACAATTTTAATATCGTCCCATGGAAGAATTTTGGCAAGAGCACTAATTTTGCTAAATATTCATAATTTTGTTAGAACTTGCACACCTATTGCTCTAGTCCAATAGAAAAGATAATTTAGATCTTAATTTGGTACTTATGAAATTAAAAATATGATTCTCCACCGCATTGAACAATTTAATATTACAAATTTATGTTCACTCTGAGCGAGGCTCAAAGTCATATTCTTTCTTAGCCAACTTTGGCTTAGTAATAATAATTGTTTTTGAGCAGAAACATTCTATTCAGATAAAGTTGAAAAAATCATTAATGCACTCATAAAACTTATCGTAAAACCGAGGTGCATTTAACACAACAACAATAAATAAAATGCACCAAAAATTCATTTTTCAAAATAATTGATTAAAATTAGATAAAATTGTTTCTGCACTTAATAGATAGTTTACGATATAAAACATAAATCAGTTTGAGTTTTGCAAAAATATTCATAAATAAAACATAGGACACCACAAAGTGAATCACGTAGCTTTTCATTCATATCTATTCTATATTTTGTGATAGAAACTGGATTTAAACTTCCACAAAGACGATATGCACAAATTTTGAAGAGGATCGAAAAAGTGCTTACAGCATTATCAAGAAAGTCTGGTAACTGGAAACACCAGGAAAGGATAATATTATTCCAAACTTAGCATAGAAACTGCCGTGGGCACTTGCCATAAGCTGATATTCTAAATTTAAGCTCATTCCGATCACAAAACTCAAGAATTCTGGAAATTCCTGGTATATAGGAGCCCACAAACCCCGATGACCCAGGGTCAAAAATTTTACGAACTGTTCTTGGATACTTACCACAAGATTACGTTCCAAATTTGAGCTCATTCGTATCACTAGAACTCAAGATTTCTGGAAGCTTTTCGTCTATAAAATTGATAGTGATGAAAAGCTAAAAATTATGAAAATAATTTAAAAAAATTGGTGCGTCTAGCCTTCCCTGACATGTTATAATATACACCAAATGATATCAATTATCAATCAATCCATCAATTATGACAAAACGTATTTTTCAATGGATTTAGGATGTTTACACAAAATTTGGCGTTCGGGAGGTTATTAGCACAGTTTTGAAGTCTCCAGAGCCTTAAAACCCAATTTTAATAATTTTGATAAGTCAATGGGACGTGATCAAAGCTACTAGCGTCACCTATATTTTTATAATTTATTCTATTTTTGAAAAGATGGCATTGTGGGTAAACGTTGTCCAGTTCATATACACCGATCAATATACTGAAACATATCTGTCAAAATCAACCGTTTCATCATAACGCCCCCTCGTTTTTGTTGTCATCGAACGTCAATCTAATGTACAATCAGTGCAGGAAATCTTCAATTAAATAGCAAATTCAGGTCCCATAGAATCTGATGGCACATTTCCAAAACCATACATCTGATTTTTTTTAATTAAAGTTCTAGTTGGTTTACAAGCTGGCATTTTTTGATTTCTAATGGAATTGTGTGTAAATTTATTTGATTAAAACATGTCTTTAAATGTAAAAGAAGTAAACGAAATATTAGTACAACATTTTATTATATTAATGATAAGAAACGGGTTGGAATTAGTATTTATTCAAATCTAGTGAAACAGAAAGTTCTGACGATGGACTGTGACCAGAGACCAGAGATATACATATATATTTAAAAGTCTCTTTACTAACCTGTATGCCCCGGTTAAACCTGCAGGATCTCATCGATACTTTGAACTTCACTCATTAAAAAATAGGATAAAAGTAAAATCACAACAATGCATTTAACAGTTAAAAAGTGGTAAGCCATTCTTCTACCTGTCGCACCGATCTAACTTGCTTTTATAAAACGACAGGGCACAAAAAACCCCTTACTTTATTATTTTCCACAAAATCGGAATATCAGACTATAAAATAAAGAATATCAAACTATAAAATATTTATTTGTCAAAATTTTATGAAAATCCTTCCTGACTTCGCATATTGGCCTTAATTTGAATACATTGCAGTAATATGACCATCCCAAACGTAAACAAGTCATTCGTTTACACCAGTGAATAGGCGATGACAAATATCAAATCAAATCAGTAATGAAAACAGTAAAGATCATTCAACTTGTGTTTACGCTGAAGAAATTTAAAACCCGTCTCCCAACACAAACTTTTGATATATTATTACGACGAAGAACTTATTTAATAAAATAATAACAATACTCTATACATGCAGACAGTGAAATAGGCAGAGTACATAAATTATATTTTTTTATATTTTCATTTCATAAGAAAAAGGCGCGGCCCTTTTTTGTTATTCGTTCCCAAAAAAAATTGCTCTGATGTGAACCAAAACCAAATGGGCATTGAATAGGTTCGTGAAAATTATAAAAATTTAATATGAAATTACAGGAAATTTATTTATTCCAATTGAAGGTTGATTACATAATTATATAGATAGAAAACCATTTTCTTTCTTCTAAACGTCGTATACAGCAATGCTAAATATTTATTGGTGAGATTGTAAAGTAAATTCAACACTTGCAATTTCTTTTGTGTTACATACTAAATTATCACTTTGGTAGCAGCCAATCAGACCCCGGCGTACCACCTCTACGACATATAGGTGGCTTGGGTGGTAAATCATTATCTTATTAAGCGACAGTTTTACTTCAGAATGTGGTAGATTTGATTCAAAACTTCAAACCATTCGACTCTTCTTTCAAAACAAAGAACGTAGAAAACCACAAAGTGGTTTATTGTATATTTTGTGATAGGAACTGGACTTCGACAAAGATAATCTGTGCAAATTTTAAAGA
The DNA here is from genome assembly GCA_001014845.1 of Mochlonyx cinctipes. Lineage (NCBI taxonomy): Eukaryota > Metazoa > Arthropoda > Insecta > Diptera > Chaoboridae > Mochlonyx > Mochlonyx cinctipes. Next base: position 3,217 of record JXPH01034455.1, on the reverse strand, counting down.
AGAATATTTACAGAGTTATCCAAAAAAGTATGGTGGTTGAAAGCATCAAGAATGGATGATATACCAAATTTGGCATAAGAACTATTCTTGGGCACCCATCAACAGCCTATATTTCAAATTTGAGCTCATTCCGATCACCATAGCTTAAGAAATCTTCCGTTGTCCTAGGGTAATAGCATAGGAGCCCTCAGGGCCCGATGTCAGGAGCTGTTTTTGGACACTTACCACAAGATTATATTCCAAATTTGATTCAAGATTTCTGGAAAATTGTGGTGAGATTGTATAGCAGCCTCAGTCTCAGACTCCGTGGTCCGATTTGACCCATTAACGAACTCGTCCTTATTTTGGTTGAGAAAAGCCTCCAAACAAAATTTCAGCCCGGTTTTTCTTCGCGCTTCAGACCTTTTGGAGCAACTTTTCTCGAGGAATCAAAATTTTTCAAATTTCACTGAATACACAAGCTTTTTGTCTATCTATAGGTATGATGAGAGAAGAAAGAAAAGCTAAAAAGCATAATTTGTTGGTGAAAAAGACAACATATCGGCGCCTCCCGCGTAAAACATATCAACTCGATTTTGCATGTTTTTTCTGTTTTTTGAAGTTTTAGATAGAGGACTTAAATCCGCATATTTTGTCAAAATGGCGGAGTTATTCAAAGATACGCGTTTTTCAATAAAATGGCCAGCCGAAAACTAATTCAAGTTTCACCTCGAATCCTTTGAATAATAATTTTCAAATTCAAAATCCTCAAACCCGGTAAAGTAAAGGGGTTTCCTCGCACTTTTGAACTAGAAATTCTCCAATTTAGGGTTTGTTAACAAGAAAAAAGAAAACAAAAATGAATATAACATAAGTTGACTATTACAGACATCCCGAATTCTTGAATTTCAGGAAATAGGAAATAGGTAACAAAACCCTTTATGTTTAAGCTCGATTTTCGAATCCTGATCTTTTTTCGATCACGAAACCGAATAATCAGAGATTCAGGATTATTCATTAAGTATGTACATATGTACGTTTGTGCTTACATTTCTACACATGAACGTATATACGATTCACACACCTTTTCCTCCCTAGTATATTAGAAGATAATTTATGTCCTTATTATTTCTCAATTGGATTTCTCTCGAGTCATATCATTCAATTAATGTCACAATAAAAACGACAAAAATCAATAAAATTGATTGATTTGTATATGCGTTCTCTCTCGTGCCTCCAAGAAAAGGAGGAAAAATAAAATAAAATAAAATAGCACGAAAGCATACAAGAAGTGTTCATCAATAAAATAAATCTTGAAGAAAAACACTTTATTATTATTGTGATTGTGATATGTGAAAATAATTTTCCATTTTCCTTAACATTTTTAATAATATCATCGCAGTTGAGCGCACATACAAACAGCTTTTATGATCATTTTATTGTAGATTTCATGTGTATTAAACGGTCGTAAACACACAATATACATAAATACATAAAATCATCATCGTGCTTGCTTTGCTGTGCTGTGCTCAGCTCATGCTGAAATTGGAAAAGGACGACGAAAAGAAGAAAATGGATAATGGAAGAAGGATATAAAAAATTTCAGAGAGGAAGAAGAGAGCGATTTTCAATACTTTTAAACGTTTCAATGTTTAATAGTATTTGTGGGTGGGAGAGTATGAGAAATGTAGCAACAAGTTGGCAATTTAATGTGATAACGTCTCGACAAGCTTTTTAAGTTTTCCCTAGACGATAATCTCTATTTTTCCATATTTCAAATACATTTATACCAGGAAAATACATACAAAATTTTATACCGAAGAACAGCTCCGAAAACAGAAAGGAATTCGGAATATTGTGGAAGAGAATATTGAAGACAAGATTTTTAGATTTAATTTCCTTCCTTTCTTTGATTACGTAATTCAGGACGTCATAAATCTACTCGTTTATATTAAAATCCTTTTCGCCTTTATATTTGGAAACAAAGATGGAAATTTATTTTCTTTTTTCCTTTCTATTCATTCGTTTTCTTTACTCAAGAGGGTGTGATGTGGGAAAATATTTGGACACAATTCAAAAGCGAACACAATAGGATGAATTAAGATTAGGTCCAGTTATAGATTCTACAAAAAAGGATTTTTGGAATGACCATTATTATATACTCGACACGTATAGAATTATAGAGCAAATTGTATAATCGAGACTTCTGTATATTCGAGATTTTGATTATGACTTGTTCGGGCCTTCAGAAGTAGAAAAACTTTGTTCAATTAATATTTAGAACATTCAGGTCTTCCGGAAAAATTTTCTCGCGATTGACTGGTACTAAACATTAATAAAGGACTACAAAGTTTGGTATTGTTACAGCAACCAAGATATAACAGTTGCAGCGAACATTCAAATCTTGTTTCTCCAAACATTATCTTGTTTGGTTCAACCATCTTGGTAAACAAGATCTGGGTTGTGAGAAAATCTTATTTGGCTAATTTGTAACAACCAGTATCCAACAAGATCTTGTTTCTCACAAATAAGATCTTTTTTTTGACAAGCAATATCTTGCTTGTCATAAATTCAGGGTGATCAAGAATTTTGTTTGAGACTCTAAATCTTGCTTCGAAAAAACAAGAATTTTGTTCAGGAACAAGAAATGTAAACAAAAATTTTACGGGACAGGAATCGATCCACGGTTCTAAAAGTCACGAGAACCACCTCCAACAAACTAAACTAGTTACTTGGAAATACTCTACAGGTATGTTCTCGTTAATTGGAAGTCGCTCCGGACCGGCTTCCAATTAAAGAGTA
>JXPH01034440.1:550-15370 GCA_001014845.1 Mochlonyx cinctipes | reverse complement strand
CCCTTCTAAAAACGCTTTTGGCCAAAGTAATATTTTTCTTAACTAGCATAATGCTCCATGACATTTTAAGGGACTTTTTGATTAAAACAATAGAAAGATAACAAAAAATCATCTTATCGATAATTACAACGAGATAAGATGAAAGAGAAACAAATCAGCAAAAAATAAGATTCGGTTGTTGCCTTAGTTAGTCACCACCCACCCTGTTTTTATCGGTTTGGGGCGAGAAAAAGTTGAAAGTCTTTGTTTCGATGTAATAATCATCATCACCTTTTTCAAAGGAAAAAGGGGTGCAAAAAAAGATTAGGGAAAGGGTGAAAAAGTGCCAAAAACAATGATTATTTTTTCATTCGGATATAAAATATTGGGGATAAAATTGGGAGTGGGGAAAATGTAAATTTTTGGGAGTAATTATTATAGTATTTTAAAATAAATTATGAGATAATGTCACGTATACAACGCAAAACAACAAACAGGGACATGGATGGAGAATAAAAGAGTAAATCTATCGACAAACATAACAATGCTTCATGCAGGGATTATCATGTAAGTATGTAATTTATGATCATCCATTTACGAATGCCGGGATGAAAGCGTGTTTTCACAAAGAATTTATACCCTTGTCGCCATTTTTGCATATTGTTGGGGTTCGCATCGTATTGTTGTCTTGTGACAGGTCAATTTTTTATTGTTATTATACTTATCTTCTTTTTTTATATATTTTTAGTCCTTTGCATTTAATCATGCAGAATTAACGACGAAAGAAATCGGCGAAGTATACTGAATATTGAGAATGAAAAAAACGACAGTAATAGTGTGAGTGGCAAAACTATGAGAAATCTAACAGCTTCCTTAGATGTTCCTACCGGCTAGAAAATTGTGGAAAATTCTTGAGGAAAACTTCGAGAAGCCCGTGAAGAAATCGTTAGGACTCCATACATTGTTTTAATTATCTAACGGCTTCTTCATGGCTCAAAATAAAATAATCTGTGAGGAAACCACGATGCAAACGATCTAGAGCAGCTCGTTAACCAGCTTCAGCACCCGCCAATAGTGCGGAGGTCGAAGAAGCACTATATACTTTGAAAAATAGAAAATCTCCTGGTGTTGACGGTATCCCTCCAGAAGTCCTAAAACCAATATAGGCGTATCAACAGACATTTTCCATCCATTTTTATGTGATATCTGGAACACTAACACGTTTCCGACTGACTGGAAACAGGGTTTGATAACGAAGATCTCAAATAAAGGCGACTGTCATAATTGGCGAGGAATCTTGCAGCAGCCCATTTTCAGTAAAATCCTGTGGGCAATTATTTTGAAAAGAATCAACGCGGTGCTTGATGCAACATTACGAAAAGAACAGGCAGGCATTCTCTTGTGTCGACAAAATAAATACACTCAGAATCAAAATTGAGGAGTGTATCGAGTGGGACCGACCACTGTACGTAGTTTTCGTCGACTTCCAGAAAGCTTTTGTTCCAACAAAATTTATTGATCTGATCAAGAAATCTTACGACAACTTCTACTATTGGTTGTTCGCTGCAAAATTTCTTTGAATATAGTTGCATACTCCAATACAGCCTTGCGACTATAATCGTCCTAATTACATTATTAGCGGGTCTGGATCATTAGGCCAACGTACATTAAGCCAAGGTACATAAGGCCAATACCGTAAATTAGGCCAACAGTACATTAGACCAACACCGTACATTAGGCCAACAGTACATTAGGCCAAACGTACATTAGGCCAAACGTACATTAGGCCAACAGTACATTTGGCGAACATACGTTTGGCCAAACGTACATTAAGCCAACAGTACATTAGGCTAACAGTACATTAGGCCAAACGTACATTAGGCCACAGTATATTAGGCCAACAGTATATTAGCCCAAACGTACAGGCCAAACGTACAGGCCAAACGTACATTAGGCCAACAGTACATTTGGCGAACATACGTTTGGCCAAACGTACATTAGGCCAACAGTATATTAGGCTAAACGTAAGTTAGGCCAACAGTACATTGGGCAAAGTTTTTTATAAAAAAGGGAAAATTCTATGAATATCTTCAAATAAGGCTTCGCATAGAATCAAGTTTTATATTTTTCTGAAGAAGGAAATATCCTATGACGAACTTCATATAGGGCTTCACTTAGTGTCAAGTTTAATATATTTCAGGGAAACGATATTCGGGCAAACGAGCTGTTGACCAAATGTACGTTTGGCATAATTTACGTTTGGCCTCATGTACGTTTGGCCTGATGGACGTTGGCCTCATGTACGTTTGGCCTGATGAACGTTGGCCTAATGTACTGTTGGCCTAATGTAAAACGTACTTTTGCCAAATGTATTGTTGGCCTAATGTTCGTTTTGGACTAATGTAAGCTAAACGTTTTTAGAAGAGCTAGAAATAGAGTAAAGCACATACTTGTTCCACTACATCATACTAGCTTCTATGGTGATACCTTATTTGTTCGTGGTGCTGGGGCATGGAATACTTTGTGCCTCGGAATAAGATGATCTCTTGGAGGGTCAGTTTTCAGAGAGAAATGTAAAGCAGATTTCAAATAATATTTTCTTTCCAAAATCCAGCCAAAAGTCTACCCTACTTTTGATTTTATTTCGAGCTCNTTGTTCGTGGTGCTGGGGCATGGAATACTTTGTGCCTCGGAATAAGATGATCTCTTGGAGGGTCAGTTTTCAGAGAGAAATGTAAAGCAGATTTCAAATAATATTTTCTTTCCAAAATCCAGCCAAAAGTCTACCCTACTTTTGATTTTATTTCGAGCTCTGAACTATTATTTTTAGTTTGATTTTCAAACTTTGTCAGATAGATCAGGGCATGGAACTGACCACTTTTCAAAAACAATTTATTTTAGGTCACGGAGCAAAACTAATTTTTTTGTTCTTTTAGCTGTTTATTTTACTTAGTTGCCCTGAAAAAGGAGTTCACGAAGTAAAAAATATCGTTTCTATTAGTGGATTCATTAAATTACACTGACAGATTTTTTATTTTGTAAATATAGATCACGCATTGCAAATGAAGTTCGCTGCTTTGATCTATTCTTGTAAGTTCTTTTATCTAAATTGAGGAGTTAAAAGATCTAAAATAATGAGATCGTTGAACTGATGTATTTTATTAATATTTTTTTATCTGATTAAAATAGATAAAATATTTTTAAGATCCGATCTGATTGAAAAAGTGGGCAAGGTTGTATACGTGAACAATTTATCTATTATTTAGATTGCTCGTTTTCTGTATAGAATGTTAACATAAAATTATTCGGGAAAAAAATCAACAATCACACAAATTATTTGAGAAACTATATATTTTGGTTCGTTAAACTATCAGAATAGTTCTTGTACATGAATTCCTTTTTATGGAAAAAAAAGTAAGATAAACAGACAAGAACTAAAAAAAATAGTTTTGCTACGTGAACTATAATAAATTATTTTTGAAAAAAGTGGTCATTTCCATTCCCTGACCCTTCTGGCTAAGTATGTAATATTGAACTAAAAATAATAGTTCGAAGCTCGAACTAAAATTAGTAGTGGATAGACTTTTGCCTGGATTTCAAGGGAAATTAAGATTTTAGTTTTCAGAATTACCTGTGGTCAGTATAGTGCTCTTTGCCTTCTGCCAAAATTTGAAAATTGAATCAAAATTAATAGATGGAAGCTTTAACCTGATGGATTTCGGTGAAATTAATGAAAATTTTAGTTTCCAGAATAATCTGTGCACCAAACCAAAAGCCTACACAAAATTTCCAAGTTACTGGCGTCAATGCAGATCTGTTTTTCTTGAATTTCTTAGTAACTTATTCTATACCTCTGGTAGAAATGAAACGTCAAATTTTCCCAAAATAATGCAAATTTTTGGTCTCGTCTGTCTGCCCTCTCTTCCACTTTGTCTAAATGCATTTGCATAAAATTTTCTGCATATTATATGGTGGAGCTACACATTAAAACTCAATTTATTATCGTCATTATTCTGCATACAAACATTCCATTACTGAGTTGAGTCGTGTCGTTCTGCTAGATAAAGTCTTAACATAATTATGTAAAATATGTTTTGTAATTAAATTAGAATTAGAAAATATCTCGTATCCATCTTCTTGTCTTGCTTCAGACAGTTCAAACGAGCTTGTTTCTGAACGGAGTTTTATTATGTGAAGGAGCTTTCAAATAAATGCTAATGCATTTTTAATTGATTTCTCTGACTCGCACGGTAACAAACACGATGAACTTGACTCTATCTCAAACAATATTATCATCATCGACTACATAAAATAATAATACAATAAAATTATCTCTAGATGTCAGACTCTGTTACATAAATGATCCAATTTACGAGATTTTCAGAATAAGTAATCATAAAAAATATGATGAGAAGCATGATTTATCATGTTTAGGAGAAACAATTTTATAAGTAGAAATTGAATTAGGATCGGTGATTTGATTTATGTCTTATTTTATTGGTGTTAAGGATCTTGTACCCAGATCTCATCAAAATTCAAGGACAGAAAAAGAATTCTTTGTTAGGGAAATTGATGAAAAAAATTGAAAACAATTTGGATTTTTTTTTTGACTAGACGCTAAACAAGTCTTGTGATTTGACAGTAGCCAGTAGACACTAGACATTACTCACTAAATATTTCCGAACCGAAACACCAGATTTTTTTAACTTATTCTCGGTTGTGCAGCAAAATTTTTGTGTTAAAATTTCTGAAGGCTCTAAAAGTTATTTTTGATGTATACTCTTGATGCAAATCAATTATTAAAAAGTTTTTGGATGTTTCTCTGATGTTCGAACAGCGGGTCCTTGGATTAGCAGTCTTTAGTCAGGTAGATCCTTTAAGCACCTGAAATTTGGATGTATAAGAATTTCAAACAAAAAACTCGGAACCGATTTTGTTAACCGAAAATTCTTGTTTATAATGTTACGGAATATTTTTTCACGAGGATTCCGGATTCTATAGAAACCAATGGGTTTGGAACAGACTCCAGTATTGCGTAGTATATAGATCATGCCTTGAGCTACAAACGCCAAAAATAGATAATAACTGACCTCGTCTGATCTTTATGCTTACCCCTTGAAAAATTTCAACTTGAAATTTTATACTTCCTGCAAAATTTTCAGCACGGTCGGATAAAATTTGGGATGCGCTACCGGCCAAAACCATCAAAAAAGGTGATTTTGGAGGGTTTAAGCCATCATTAAGATGAAAATTGACACATAAGTTTTTTTTTAGTACATTACATACATCAATCCAAAAAACTTGTAGCCCAATTGGTCAAAAACTACTGTAGACTCTAGTACAAAAGTAATTGAATCGAAGCTATAACTCCATTCCATGTTCTGTTATTGTGGACCATGGAGTTATAGCTTCAATTCAATTACTTTTGTACTAGCATCCACAGTAGTTTTTGACCAATTGGGAAATTATTTTTTAATTTTCAAATATTTAGGTGATTTAGGAATTATTTTTCATTTTTTTGGTCAAAAACCCTCTAAAAACCCCATTTTGGACAGTTTTTGGCCGGTAGCGCGTTCCAAATTTTATTCGATCGTGCTCAAATTTTTTAAGGAAGTATAGAATTCCAAGACAAATTTTTTGATGGGTTAAGACTTAAAATCAGGTGAGGATGGCTATTGAGGGTCCACCTTAACCGAGTTATATTTGATCCTTGTTTCAGAACAAAAAGTTGCTCAAATTTTGATTAGGTCTTCAAAAATAATCACTTGAATATATTACACAAAAATTGTTGGCTTGACCAGCTTTTTGTTCACGACACCGTAGAAGTAGTAGTTTTTACTCAGTAAGATTTGTCACCCAAGCCTCCTATAAGATTTTCGGGCGACACCGGAGTCTTATTTGGAACCATTCAAATGAAATAAACGTCAGAATAATTAAGACTCTACAAACCAGACCTCGGCTTGATGACTTTGAGCTAAGAGCCACCACGGCTTGATGGTTTTTTGCTCAATATCTTATTGAGCAATAAAGGCAGTTTTTCTTTTGCTATTTTGTGCTCAATAAGATGATGATTTGCCAACCAAGCCACTTATCAGTCGTAAGGCTGGTGTCGGGGTCTGCGACACACTCAATAAAAAGCTGTTAAACTGTAAGAAAATGCTGAGTTTTAAACAACCATTTACGTGGGTCGATCAATAAGTACCCGTGTTAGAAGATAGGTGGAATTGCTGAGGGAAGTTGGCATTACCGTCTTGTACTGTCATTTGTCACATGGCACTATACTAAATTTCAGACTGATTCATAGGTTAGTTTTTATTTGGCAGCCAGTTGTATCACACGTAATTCGTGTTTCTCGATAAAATGGAAAAAGGACAATATCGATCCGTAATTCACTTTTTATTTTTGGATGAAAAAACATGCGAAGAAATAAAAGCGAAGTTGGATGTTGTCTATGGGGACTCTTCAACATCTATGACAACCGTAAGATATTGGTGCAACGAATTTAAACGTGGTCGTACATCTGTTTTTGATGAGGAGCGTCTAGGCCGCCCAACAGACGTTGTTACCGAGGAAATCATTGAAAAGGTCCACGACATGATTCTTGCTCTTCGCTGAATGAAAGTGCGCGAAGTAGCAGAGGCCATAAGCGTGTCGTACGGAATGGCAATTAATATTTTACATGATAAGTTAAGCAAGAGACAGGTGTCAGCCCGAAGGGTGCAGCGATTGCTGCCAATGTCGAAGCAGTGTTTGAATCTCTTTAAGTGAAACTTGCAGGAGTTATTGCGTCGAGNTTAATATTTTACATGATAAGTTAAGCAAGAGACAGGTGTCAGCCCGAAGGGTGCAGCGATTGCTGCCAATGTCGAAGCAGTGTTTGAATCTCTTTAAGTGAAACTTGCAGGAGTTATTGCGTCGAGTCGTCACCTTTGATGAAACCTGGATCCATTATTATACGCCAGAGACCAAGTGACAGTCAAAACAATGGATTTTTTGGGCTAAATCTGCTCAGAAGAAGGCAAAGACGGTCCCATCGGCCGGGAAAGTCATGGCCACGATTTTTTGGGATTCAAAGGGAATAATCCTCATGGACTTTTTGCAGAAAGGAAGAACGAGCACGGAGCAGTACTACAGTGAAGTCGATACAAAATTGAAAGAGAAACGGCTCCATTTAGCCAAGAAAGAAGTGCTGATTCACGATAACGCACATTCATCCAGAATTGTCGCGGCCGAATTGGATCAACTGTACTACAAATTGCTGCCGCACCTACCGTACTCGCCCGCCTTGGCTCCCTGCAACTTTTTTCTGCTCAAACGAGGTTATCGTCGAGACAGAATCGTATTTTGAAGAGTTTGACAAATCGTACTTTTTGGAGGGGTTAACGAAATGGCAAAAACGTTGGGTGTATACAATTGGTAGCGCCGGGGTCTGGTGACTACACTAAAAAAAAAATACTTCAAATTGAAATGTTTTTCAAATGATAACCCATTTAATTTTTTTTTTCAAATTGAAAAATGGATTTTAAATGGGTTTACACTACAAAAACATTTAAAAAAACATTTAAGGTTACATGTTTTTTAAATTTTTTTTAAATTTACACTTCATTTTAAGTCTTTTTCATGCTGAATGGACATTAAATGGACTAACATTTCAAAATTGAAATGTTTTTGATTTTCAGTGTAGGCACTAGTAAATAGAAACTAATGACTCAGTCACTAGTGAGTAAACATTAGTGCTACACCCTACAGACTTGTGACTAGAAACTACACAGTAAAAATGGAAGTAAGAACACTCTTAGATAAGGGTATACTTTATCTGATTTACGGATAAATTAAACCGTATTCGATAACCCGTTTCAAATCTTATATGAAGTTTACTCATAACAACAGTGCACTTTACCTTGAAATCGGTGTATCCTCAATTACAATCGATTTGCAGCTAAGGTTACCTTTTTATTATTTACTGTTTGAATAGATACTAATGGGGTACTAGTGATTACATACTAGACACTTAACACCCTAGAAATTAAAATAGATACTAGAATATAGGTGCTATGCACTAGACACTAGAATCTGAACATAAGACATTAGAAACAAGGTCCTAGACGCTATGTATTGGATACTTAAGACAAGTTAGACAAGATGTCATCATCTATAATTCATATTGCACAACAAAAATAAAAAGAGAGATTACATTTGTCGAATAATAAACCATTTTTATGTGCTTCTGAATTCATTTGATGATGGACATCTCATGTATTTCCACATCGAAAATGATAATTTTGACCCATTAAATTTCATACTCTCTACCCGAAAAAAGAAAATTATAGCTAAGATGAAAATGTTTATTCACTTTCGTCAACGACAGAAAAATAAATAAAAATAGAAATAAAAGTAAACGTGGAAAAAAAATCTTTTTATGGGGAATCGGTTACAAAGTCCTTGAAGATTTTCAGTTTTTATTGGCCATCAAATAATATCAAAATAATGGAAAAAGGAGCTTATCTATTTTCGGGATCTAAATTCGATATTAAATTACCTTTTCATTGGTTATGAGACATGCAATGAATTGATTAGCAGTAAAGACTGAAGGGTGCTGGCTCATAAAACTGAATTGTTATAAATGGATCAAGATACAAGTATATTTTCAGCACATTTACTCAGCTAGGAAACACCAAATATCCATGCATGATGTTATTGGGTGGCAACGCCCAGTAAGCCAGACTAGTTTCAAAACTTGTTCTTTCATGGTTTTCGACCTTCGGTGCTTTTGCTCAATTTTGTAACTGGATGTCTTGGGAGTTTGGACTCAAAGGCAAGGCAAGGCAAGTATAGATCACTGTGTCTTTCTTAGTTTTATGCTTCAACGTGTTCTGTTCTGGTCTATTCCGTATACTCTCTATTACCGTTTCCGTAGCCCCGCTTGCTCTGAGAGTTTGAGACTGTGATGATTCATGATGTCGGACCTATACTGAGAGATTATTTAAGTGTGAGCTGTTCCATGCATTACCACTGTGGCTATAAACTAAGGAATGAATGAAACCGTGAAAATAGCTTATCTCTCTTTCAGGTAGAAGCATTAACCGTACTTGTTTGTATCCGTGATACCTTAACTAGGGTAGGCTCTTTTGCATTGCCAATAAAATTGGATGGCTCTTTCCAAAAAGTCGTTCCTTTCAAGAATCAAAGAATGGTGTCTCGCAGTACATTGCAAATACTGGCAGTCACTCACAAGGTGCCAGGATACCAAGCTTTTAATCGAACCGCCTTTCAACTCCATTTCCAGTTTCTCAAAGAGCTTGGGTAGAGGTTATCGACCTTGACATTTGATAATTTCATGTATCATCACAGAATAGTGCAAGTTGAATGACTTGCGTAAAATAGGTCTTGTCCTTACCAGGCTCTGTCAATTCTGTTGCCAAGTCGGCAAATGGACATTCAGCCTTTTCCATTGATCGCATTCAAATCCTAGGTCCAAATATTAGCATTAGTATTTACAAGTTTTCATATTGAAATTTTTCAAGCTTCCTAATCAATTTACATCCTTCCATTTCCTAATTCTTTTACTTTAGGGATTTGGGTACAAAAGGCTCAACTGAAGGTTTACACGCTAGTTTTGGCTGGTCAGTTTTTTTGACCACCCTCCTCTTTTAAATCCGTCCATCCATTCAACTCATGAGAAAGCCTCCTAACTTGTTGGAGTTCAGCTGAGAAGGGGCATAACCGTTCTTTTCGCTGTGAAATTACCCCTGAAAAATTTATTTTGTTTCGAAGTTTTCATTGGCTTTGTATGCTTTTCAGTTTTTAGGCAACTTATCAGGTGAAATCCTCTTCTCACCCGTTTCTACGGAGTCATATTATGTTGGCTCTTAGTGTAAATTAAAATCCATAATAAAAAAATATTAAGATATAAAAAAATTAATTTAAAAAAGACAACCTTTATAATAATAATAATTTTAACGAAATGTGCATTAGGGTGGAGTGGAGTTATACGGGGGATTTTCAAAAGATAAAATTCAAAAACATGCCCCCAAAAAGTTGCCATTTGGTCCAAGGATCATCCATGATTTTTCGAGATTTTTTTTTTTGAATCGCCGGCCATTTTAATTTTGTATTTTTCACCAAAAACAACGGTTTTTTCAAAGTTACACTAGCTCCCGATCATCTTGAAATACTCTATGAACTTATAGACATTTTATTCACAAACATTTTTAGCCATGGTTTACTCTTACCGTACCACTAGTTCTTGAGATATTCCAAATTGACCGTTAGGCTCTCAGAATATTTTGAATGCAAACTCGGAAAATCAATTAGGAGCAGAAAAATTGGTACCCAGGGGTTTTTGGGATGCTGAATCCTAATTTGACATCATCGGACATTATATGATTCATCGGTTCCATTGGGACCGTTTGTAGTGGCTTTGGAGTGCCCCGTACAAGCAAAATTTATTTTTATAGTCTTATCATGTTCAGCACAGAATGAAAAACCAATGGAACTTTTGTTTTTGGAAATCTTATTAAAATTGGTGAAATTAGAGCAAATACCAAATTTTGACCCCTTGAGGGGTTTTCACAGGTTCCAATTTTTTTTTTTGATTCTTTAGTTTGTTTTATTCGATTATTTATTTTGTTTTATGACGATAAAGTGAAATAAACTCAAAATCCGGACAATTGATGGAGCAAATCCGTATTTGAGCAGCAAATATGGGCCCTTCAAAACCCCTGGTCTAACATCACCAATTGTCATCCAATTTAGGAAAAGTAAAATTCCAATGGTTTTTATTGTGTATTTAACATGATATAAGACTATAAACAAAAACTTTGGTTTTATAAGGCACTCATAAGCCCCTAAAAATGGTCCCAGTGGAACCGATGAACCAATATATGTCATTTTGACCACTTTTTACAGGTGATTTTTTCCGATGATCTCAAATTTGGGTTCAGCATTTAAAAATCAAAATTCCCTGGATACCAATTTTTCTGGTCGTAATTGAGTTTCCGAGTTTTCATGCAAAATATTTTGAGAGCCTAACGGTCAATTTGAAATATTTCAAGAACTAGTGGTACGATAGGAGTCAACAACGACTCAAAATGTTCATAAATAAAATGTCTATAAGTTCATAGAGCAATTCAAGATGATCGGGAGCTAGTGTAGCTTAAAAAGACCGTTATTTTTGGTGAAAAATACAAAATTAAAAGAGCGGGCGATGCATAACGGTCAATTCAAAAATCTGAAAAATAAAATCAAGGATGATCCTTCGACCAAATTGCAACTTTTTGGGAGGGTATGTTTTTGAATTTTATATTTTCGTGAATCCGCTGCACCCTAATGTGCATACTGGGTGGTTAATCTCTGTGTGATTTTTCAAATTATATTATATATTTTTGGAACAGCAATTTACATGTGTTCCAATATTTTTATCCATAGGGAGTGGGGAAGGTGTGTTTTTTATGAAAAACAGGTATTCAACGCGTGACATTCCAAAAGTTTAAATTACACTAAATATGAAATTTATAATTAAACTTTATAATGGTGGCGACGATAAATTGAACATCAACTAGAACATGATGTTTATGTCAGGGATCAAAAGTGTTCAATTGTCGCTAATTTGGAATACAGTTTTTTTATGCACATTATGAACGATGATGTGCATAAAATTATATGCAAAACCTTTGTGATTGCATATGTACTAAAGCATGTTTTTGTTATTCAATTTATTATTTTCTGTACGCCCTCAAAAATTTTCTCTTCAGGATATGTTTATTTTTAGTTTTCCCAGTTTTCGAGAGCACTGCATACTTATCGTTAACGTTATGAGTATAGTAAGTTCCTGATGCTTTCCGGATTATGATAATCATATATTTTTTGAAGCGTGCGTGATGTTGTACAGCAACTTGAACTTTGCCAGCGAAAATTCTCAAGTACTTTCTCTTATCTCAAGGGCCATAAAACATAAATGGAACTAGTCTTTTACAGAAATTACCTCCATAAATTTAGGACAGATTCAGAATTTGTATCCCCACATCTGCAATGCGTAATTTGAATAAAATCTTGTTGACTTTACATGCGGATTTGTGGTTGATAGACGTCATAAAATGTTTGATAATTTGCAATGAGGTGGCTCATTCAAAAATTATCTTATTTTTGCTTCCGAATCCTGGGAAGAGTGGAAGAATAATAATCAACTGTTGAACCGGGCTGTTTTATTGTGTGTTTCATTAGAAGTCATTAAAGATTAATCATTCTCCCCCATTTTAGCCAGAGATTCGAGATAATGATAAGGAGAGAGAATGAGTTTTGTTTAATGTACAAGTAAATCCTTTGTTTAAGAGTTACTTCAATTTAAGATATTAATCGAGAAGGATTATTGGTAAGGCGGTGAATGAAGGGGAGCTACATGAGAAAACGATTATTGATGATAAACAGTTTACTTCAGCGCTATTATCTGTCAAACTTCTTTGAAAATATATACATGAAACCTGAAATCCTTTATCAGAAATGATCTAAATAATGATAATAATAATAATAATAATAATTATAATGAGACCTATAGTAGACCAGTTGAGTCCTCATGTTTCAGAGAAAAAAAAAAATTTGTTTTGAAGAGGATCGGAAAAGTATTTACAGAGTTTTTCAAGAAATTCTTGTTATGGGAATCACCAGGAATGGATGATATTATCCCAAATTCAGCTTATAAGCACTTCAATAAGCTTATTTTCCAAATTTGAGCTCATTCCGATCACTAGAACTCAATAATTCTGGATGTGTCCGGTACGTAGGAGCTCCAGTTCCCGATGCTCGTCCCGATGTGCTAGGGTCATACATTCTTAGGAACCAAGAACAGTTCAATACTTACCAAAAGCTTTTATTCCAAATTTGCACTCATTCTAATCACTAGAACTCCAGAAATCGGAAAGTTCCTGGTGCATAGNGACCAAATATTCTGATGTCCAAGGGTCAAACTTCTTGAGGAACTTTTCTTGGATACTTACCAAAAGCTTATATTCCAAATTTGAACTTCTGGAGGTTCCTATTACATATGAGCGCAGAGATCCCAATGTTCAAGGGTCAAACTTTTTTAGGAACTATACTTGAGTACTCACCACAAGATTGTTCCAAATTTGAGCTCATTCCGATCACTAGAACTCAAGATTTCTGGAAAATTTTGGTGAGTTTGTATGGAGGCCATCAGACTCCGTGGCCCGATTTGGCAAACTCGTTCTTATTTTTGTTGAGAAAAGCCTCCACACAAAATTTCAGCCAAATCGGTTGAGAATTACGTGGATACAGTCACACAACGACGACAGACAGACAACAGACACACACAGAATTTTTTTTGGTTTATTTTTCTTGTTTCAGACCAGGATAACTTTTGTTAGGACAGGAAAAAAAATTTCCCGAGGATCTTATAACCTTTTCATCTATTGATAGTGATGAAAAGCTAAAAATCATTATAAAATACATCGATTCAATGATCAAATTATTTTAGATCTTTTAACTCTTCATTTTAGATAAAGGAACTAGCAATAATAGATAAATTTTGCAAAATAAGAAATCTATCAGAGTAGTGATCGGAATAAGCTCATAATCATTAGGTAAGTATCCAAGAACAGCTCCAAAGTTCCACAGTTCCAGAATATCCAAGAAGAACAGGAACATCAGCGGCTCAGGAGTTTGTTTTGATCAGTTCAAAACTAAAAAGTAAAAATAAGAGCACAATAAAAGAAAAAGGATTTTGCTACAAAAGCAAGTTTTTAACAAAAGAATCCAACGGGAAAGTTTAGCATAAAAGATGAATAATCATTGCTATTGATCTCTAGAACCAACATTCAAACTTTACTCCCACCCTCTTAAAATCCTCCCCTTTCCACCTTCAATTCATATCATTGACGCATCGTTTGAACGACAGGATAAAATATGAATTACAATGTTATCTTCGTCCTGAAACAAACAATCAGCAGCATTTTTTTTATTTCCTCTATTTTTCAAATTCTTTTCGTTAATTTTGTGCTCCTGAGAATTGAGTGTCTTGAAGGGAAGATAAATTACAAAGTAATCAAGTTTATAAAGTTATCATTTTTCAACATCAAATAATAAGAAAACAAGGAAGATTATCCTATCCTTGATAGTAGGTAGTAGGGATAGGGATGAGAGAGAGAAGATAAAATTTATGACGAGGCAAGGAGTGAATTATTGTTTATTTTTCTAGGTTATGTTACACTTTCCTAAAACAACCTCGGAAAAATGAAAAGTCCTTTTCAAATGAAAATATGATCATTTTAATAAACAAAGTTAGAAAGTTGAATAAATAAAATCTCATTATTATTTTAAATTAATTGAAGCGGAAGCTGGCCATAAAAGAGACAATCAAGCATTTTCTGTTCTCTTCGGTCCATTTAATTTAAATATTTTAGTTCGTGTCCTTCTTTTTTGGTTTCCGTTTGTTGGAAATTTGAATTAAAACCTAAAAATTTATCTTTATTATGTCCTTTTTCGTTTTAATTAAAAATATCAAACCATTGTCCCATTTTTATGTAAATGGCGTTGTTTTAAATTTTAGGAACTAACAAAATCCTCTCAAAACATTATCTAAATGGAGCTTTTTTAAATTAATTAATTATTTTTAATATACTTTAAAAAGTACTTCCAACTTTTCTTCTATTTATAATAGGAAAAANAAAAAGTGGCTTTTTTACATAGCCAAAATGACAATTTTTTTTTCTTCAAAACTTGCCTTACTTACTTACTTACTTAAGGCCTATGGTCCTTTGTGGGGTACAGCCGGTCAATAGCATTTTTCCATCTCGTTCGATTCCTAGCGGTTGCTATAATGTCACCCCA
>JXPH01034364.1:2582-13642 GCA_001014845.1 Mochlonyx cinctipes | reverse complement strand
AAAATTGAAAAATAAAAACATAAAAAAATTTGGACTTTTTACCAGGACCGGAAACTTTATGGTCAATCCGCGAGTACCAAACGTCAAAAGAAAAATTTCAAAAAAATCAGGGGAGTTGCTGACATCCATAAAAAACATTTCCGCACTACCTAGGCGTTTTGGAAAAAATGGGTTTGAAATTTCGACATAAAAAAACGGCCCAGCCTAATACCCAACTCTTACTTGACGGAACGGCGCCAAGTTTGGAGTAGTCTGCCTCTAGAACGTTCCTGTCTGAGGACAGTACTCCAAAGCTTCTTTGGCTACTGGTTCAGGCTCCATTGGGCCTTTCTGTAGCACGTGACCGATCCATCCAAGTTTACGCCACCTGATTTCTATCTTTATACTAGTCATACCACATTGCCGCCACAATTCAGTGTTAGTAGTCGTTCGATGCCATCTTATCCGGAGGATTTAACGCAGACATCGATTGACAAATGTCTGAATTTTATTGGTGACAGATTCAGTCACTTTTCAAGTCTTGGACGCGTACAGCAGTGTGGATAGTACGAAATAGTCTAAGCTTGGTGTTTGTTTGATATAAGTCCTGAGCGCCAGATGTTATTTGGCACATACAATCTTCCTCTCACAATGTTGATGCGGCTTTGAATGTTTTCGTCGGTACTACCTATAGTTTTAATTTTGCTGCTAAGATATGTAAATTTCTCGACACATTCGACGATTTTACCATAAATCTAAATCACCAATTAGTGAGTTAACATGCTGTTATAATGTACTATGTACTATGTACAGGAACGGAGTTATTGCAAAAACAAAATCTCCAATTTAACAACGATTGGTGAATACGGCCTTAAGTAATGTTTTAAAAATTTTAGGCATTTAGGTTTTAAAGTATTTTAGGTATTTAGGTTTTAAAGTATTTTAAAGTATTTGTTTGTATTTATTTTGAGATTTTTTTTAAGTATGTTGAAATATTTTAACTCTTTCATTCCCAATTATTTTTTGAAAAAATAAAAATAAATGCACGTACAATTAGCAATATCTCCCACAACACTATGAAGGGCAAACTTTAGTGGCCTTAAAGTATATTTTAAAGTTTTGTTCAATTATTTGTGAAGAATTGTAGTAAAGTATCTTTCTACATTTTTTTTAGGATTTTAATTTATTTTTGTGTATTTTACGTACCTTCAAGATTCTCAAATTTTTAGCTTTCCTTCTACTCAGCATCCTACACATCTATAGTAGGGTAAAATGATTTTGTATGGAGAATTTTCAAACTGGAAATTTCAAAATCACTTTTTTTGTACAAGGACCCAACACTTTGGACTTCATTTTAAAAATCTGACCGAATCACATCTTTTTGGAGGCATATTTTTATGATTGATTACTCCACTCTAATCTATAGACAGAAATAAGCTCTTGTATTCAGTTAAATTTTGGAATTTTTGGTCCCTTGGGAATAGTTGCTTCATTTGGAATGGAACGCGAAAAAACGTCAAAAATCTCTCTGTGAGTGAAAATGGTAACTCACGTAATTCTCATTCAATTTGGGTAAAATTCAGGCAGGGGGCTTTTTTCGGCAAAAGTAAGGCCAAGTTCATGGGCCAAATCGGTCCATAGGTTTTGGAGGCTCCCCATGCAAACTCACCAGCTCTTTTAAGATATGTAAGAATAGTCCATAACAAAATTAGATCCTATGACCTCGAGGTCTGGGAGCTCTTATTCATTAGGAGTTTCCAGGAAACTCGGGTTCGAATAATCGAAATGATCGAAATGATCTAAAATTTGGAATAGTTTTTTGGTAAGTATACAAGAACAGTTTCTAAGAAAATTATAGCCTAGGACCTTGGGATCTAGCCAATTCTATTTACCAAGAATTTTTAGAAAGCTCAGCTCTAATAATAGGGATGAGCTCAAATTTGGTATAAGCTTTTGGTAATTACCAATGAATAGTTTCTTTTTTAAATTGGCATTGATATCATCATCTGAAACTGCCTGGTGCTTCCAAATATCAGACTAATAATTCTTATAATCCTTATCAGACCTTCTTTTAAATTTGCATACATTATCTATTTTTCTACTTAAAATCGAGTCGCCATGATAAAAGTTCTGGAAATAAAGAAGAAAAGCTATGATCCACTTTGTGGTTTGCTATGAGTATTCTTAAGTACATGCAAGTATTTTCAAACATTTTAAATTACTTTGACCCATTTTAAAAGGTTTTTTAGTTATTCAAGTATTTTTAAGTAAGGCTTAAGTATTTTTAAATATTTTAAAGTATTTTTTAAATTATTTTAAAGTATTTCAAAGTAGGTGAAGTAAATTTATTTTATTAATTGTTTTAATTTAAAACAATCTCTGCATTACTTTTGAAACTTTCAAAAGTAATGCAGAGATTTACAATAAAATAATGCAAAAGTTTACAAAAATATTGCCAGTTTACAAACGAATGCAAAAATTTACATAAATTATGCAAAAGCTTACAATGATTATGCAATTTGTAACTTTTAATTGTAGGATTTCAAAGGATTTCCCTTCTTTCAACTAGTTTTGAATATTTTAAAGAAGATTCTTTAGAAGGCCTACAGCTATTTGTAAAAATTTAAATTATTTTTTATAAAATAATGATAATAACAGGCCTACCCTAAGTCGTGCTCAATTTTTTCTGCAAGGAAACTGAGTAATCTCTTCTACATAGCCATTATTCGAACGCCTTCTATCCCATAGTTTAGTTTATGCAGCAAGTATATTTTTGATAGCATGGCTCTGACGATACATGTCATTGAGCCCATCAAGTCGTGTTCAATTTCTGCTGCAAAGAAATTGACAAACCTCTTCGACATTAACGTCATTAGAACGCCTTCTATCCCATACTTGAGTTTATGCAGCAAGTATATTTTTGATAGCATGGCTCTGACGATACATGTCATTGAGCCCATCAAGTCGTGTTCAATTTCTGCTGCAAAGAAATTGACAAACCTCTTCGACATTAACGTCATTAGAACGCCTTCTATCCCATACTTGAGTTTATGCAGCAAGTATATTTTTGATAGCATGGCTCTGCCGATACATGTCAGAAATTACTTTGCTTACCCTATTATTCAATGGTAATAGTGTAGATTGAAGTTCTCGACAACGATGAAAAAACGCAAGATATTTCAATCGTTACGTTTCGGATTTGAACTCGTACTCCTGTGATTGATTAGCAAACGCTCTACCTCTGCCGATCAAGCTATCTGGGCAGTCATTTTTTGTAAACTTTTGCATAGTTTTTGTACGGACATACAATTAACCCTTTAAGATTTTGCAGTATTTTTTTAGTATTTTTAAATTATTTTCATGTTATTTTACAGTCAAAAACCTGTATTCTATTTTATGGTATTTTAAATGATTTTTAAGTATTATTAGGTACTGTTGTTACTAGTATTTTTAAGTATTTTAAATAGTTTTTGGATAAATACATTGACAAGCTGCAGGATTGGGGAGGAAAATGTAATTTTGACGTGGTCTGTGCATACTTTGAAATCTAAAAAATGTTTATCAGTCAGATATCAAGAAATAAAAACAGTAAAAATAAAAACTGCTGAAAAGTCATTTCATGTTTATCTGGACGATCAAATAATATTTTCTTCGACTTCATAAATCTTTGTAATCCTTATTGGATAACATGCTATGTAGCAGCCCATAACATAAATGCGAAAAACTATTCCCGTTATACTTTATACTTATATTGCTATTACATTCACATTTAATGAAGATAAATTACGAAAATAATAAATAATAGGCTGAAAAATGATTGATATAATGGGGAAATCAATGATTTGGTTTATGAGGAGGAACATGAAGAAGTAGAATTAAGTAGAAGGAAGAAGATGTTTCAAATTTGATAATTCTATTTTTATTCACTATACCTGTTTCACCAGTAGTCGTGGACGCGGGGACAGATGGAGGCCCTCTACCGATATTGTTCACAGCAATCACGTAAAACTCGTACTCGGTGTATGGACTTAGTGTTCGAACAACATAAAACATTGTTATAATACCACTAATTTCGCTATATGCCTTTAAAATGTGGAAAATAAAAATTATAAAACGCCTGGTGCTTTGTAAAAAAAAAATTACTTGATTAGCATTTTTAGGTTTGTATTGTATCACATAATATTGAAGATCTTCGGGTCCTTTATATGACCATTCTAAGCGTACAGAGGTAGCTGTCACTTCTGAAATTGTGACATCAGTTGGTGCAGTTGGTAACGCTACAAAAAATGTATTTAATATTAATAATAGTATTTAGTGGTAATAATAGTAGTAAATATACATTGAACTTTAACTAAAGTCGTTGATTCAATGATTCCTAGAGAAGACGCAGCCACACAAGTGTAATTTGAGCTACTGCGAATATTGTTCAGTTCAAGAATATTGCGTCCAACTGGGAGATCATTTTCCGGCGTCAGTTCAATATCAACTCCCATTCTCCACTTAACATAAGGCATTGGTGATCCAACAGCTACACAGGTTAAAGTTAAATTTGCGCCCATCATGACCTCGTACAGAGGCTCTGGTGGTCGAGAGAATGTGGGCGGCACTCGTCGTACTTTAACGTAAAGGGACGTTTGTTTTGTATACTCGGTCCCAACCGAATTCTCAGCTACACACTCGAATTTTCCCATATCATTTTCCTCGCTGTTATCTATCTGGAGGCTTCCTACAAAAACAGAAAAACATAAATGTAATTACGAGTAAAAAAGCTCTATAGTAATTGTGGAAACATGGTTAATTGTCTTTGTGCTGAAGGGGACGAGCCTTTATTATTATTATTATTTTCCACCACGAAACAAGCAAAGAGAGAAAAAGTTTTCATTTTCGCAGATAAACATTTATAATATACATCAAGTTTTAGTGATATATCAAAAAAAGTTTATAGTTCAAAGTAAATACATAAGCAAGACAGAGAAATACAGAAAAAATAGGTAAAAGTACTTTACATATAGGTAGGTACGTATTGTGTACCTACATTATAATCAGAATATATTTAATATTTTATGATTCCACAAAAATGTATGCACACAGCAAAGGGAATACATATTACATATATAGAAAATCATATTTTGAACATAAAATATTTCATTTTTTATAGTTTAGTCTAGGATATTTGTGTATTTATAATTAGTTCTTTTGTTGGTTTACTAGTAATGCTACTATAGACTTAGCATTCTTATTCTCTCTATTCTCTATTTTATTCCAATCTGGGATGTTGTTTGTTTTTTGTTCAATACTTTATGAGGTTTCAGGGGATTTGATTGCGGAGAGAAATTGTGTTTGCAAGGAGCATAAAGAAAAAGAAGAAGATGTAAAAGGAAAATTTAAACAAATTTGTTTTATCTTTCCGAAAATCTAATACTCAACTTTTATTAGCTGCTAACAAGCCATGTTTTAGCAGTCCTCAGGTACATAATTTGAAATGTGCGCTAACTTTTTTGCGTAATGTTTTTTCAGACTTTTTAAAATGGATTTTATTAAAGGGAATTTGAATTTTATTATTGTGGAGAAATTAAATTATTTTTTCACCAGCTTTTTCGTGATGTAATTTTCGAATCTTGTAATTTTTGCTTTAAAAAAATAGAAGTAGGGTATCAATGCCGTTAGTGAACATCATGGATGTTAATGAGGCTAAGAATAGACATTTTTAATGAGTAATAAAATTGTCTGATTAAGACACATCTTGTCCTGACTGGTGCCTACGTCACATCGTTTAGATGAGATGACTGCAAAAGGTTACTAGTACATCGAATTGTGGAAACTTGTATGAACCAGAAAGGAAGCGAGTGCTGGAGTACTCTCCTCGGAAGAGAGAAATTTTTAGTAACATTTATTGTAATTTTAAAACTAAACTAAAGGAGTTCAAATTTTATGATTATATATTTGCAGCATTCAAATTCCTTTTAACTGAGATCTTCATAGTTTAAAAACTGATAAATGAATTAACTTTTGTACTAGGGCCCATAGAGGAAATAAAACGACAAATACAAGTCTTCGTCAACCGTTGTCTTCGCAAAATCCTACGTATCTTTTGGCCACGCCGCATTACTAATGAAGAATTGTGGCAAAGAACAGAACAGAAGGATATCAATCTTGAAATTCGTAGGAGGAAATTTGGTTGGATTGGGCACACTCTCAGAAAACGTCCCGAAGAAGTTTGTCACCAAGCACTTGTGATGAACAACCCACAAGGTAGCAGAAGAAGAGGATAACCGAAAAACACCTGGCGTCGCTCAACTTTGGCGGAAGCTAATGCATGGGCAGTTCAAAGTGGCAACTCTTCGTTTAACAATATATGGGACTTGAAGCAAATTGCACTCCGACGTACGAAATGGCGAAATGGCTTTCTATTGATGGCTTATGCTCTTAGAGGCAGTTCAGCATCACCGTTGGATAAGGCGAAAAGTAAGTAAGTACTAGGGCCCATAGAATCATTTGGCAAATTAGGTTTCAAATTTTTCAGATTGATTAACGTACTAAAACTGAGCTAAAATTTTCAGAAGGTATTTATGCAACATATTCAATTTTTCATTAAAATCGGCTTGTACAAAACACTAGGAGCGAATTTCCGGAAATCTGGTGATTTTTATCGTTTCTTCTACTTACAACTCTACTTTTTGTGTTTACAGTAGCTAAAATTGCGGTGACGTCCACCTACTTTATTTAACGTTCGGGTGAAGACCTATTTAGAGCTCGATGAAAAAAGATCAATCACTGGCACAAGTCACTTTGTTTGCCTCAAACAAGATCTTGATTGTTTTGCTCAAACAAAGTATCTTGTTTGGGATCTTGTTAAAGAAACTTATCTTATGTGACTCCAGCAAGATACTATTTTATATACACACAAAACCCCTACATACAACCTTCCAAACAAGATCTTGTTTGCCCAAACCCAGCACCAAACTAATTTGTTTGCATGACAATATTTATTTCATATTTACACATGAAATCTGGTCAACCCTCAAAAGGGTTCATTGAACTATAAAAAGGGTTCTACTCTTGGGGCTCATTGAACCTAAAAGAAGAGTACAATGAACTGTAAATATGGAGTTTGGGGGTGGAATCCAAATTAATGGTTCGGATTTAGAAAAAAAAATTTAAAATAAAAAAAAATGAATTTGATGAACCGAAAAAGAGGTGTTTAGGGAGCCTCTTTTCTGGGTGACTTAGACACAAAATATCACGAAACCTTTTTTTACTTTGGGTGCAAAGTAGCCAAAATTATGGTATAGTCTACCAACTTTATTTAGTATCTTTATGAAGGTCTATGAATGCTGAAGAAGGGTTGAGCCAAAAAGTGTTTATTTTATCTTTCTTCAGCGTTCATCGACATGAACACAAATCGAGGGTTCAACTGCTGAGCTTTTTCGAGGGGTTCGATGAAGCTTTTTTCAGAGTTCTCCGGATTTTCAGTGTAGTTATTTTAAAATAACTAGTTCGGTCTAGTAGTGGATAAGAGACGGATCTCATGACGTAAAGATCAATAGATCGATTACCGATCAATGTCGTAGATTTTACGTTTTTTGTTTGAAATTCTTGTTTGGTTGAAACAAGATCTTGTTTCTCTCAAACATGATTTTCGTTTGTCTCAACATCTGTTTAACCTTGATTATTAATAAACAAGATATTGTTTGTAAGAAATAAGATCTTTTTTGTAAGAAACAAGATCTTGCTTTTGAATAAATTTTCATAAATAAGGTCGAACAAGATTCTGGTTGTTGGTAAATAAGCCAAACAAGATCTTGGTTCTACTAAACCAAAATCTTGTTTACCAAGATGGTTGACCAGATCTTGTTTGGGAGAATATTTTGGTCCGCAACTGATAAAATCTTGTTTGCCCCAACTAACTCGTATTTTAGTTGATATTGCGCTTGAGCTTGGTTACGAGAAACAAGGTTTTTTCTCAGTGTATGTTCCTTAATTTGGATGTCTCTATGATTAGATTTTTTGTGGGTCCCATGCGACTTCAAAGTAAAGGCGTTTCACCCTTATACGGATATCGAATATTAAAAAATCCCCTCAAATCTGTTTTTAAACTTCTAAATATTTAATTCGTTATTTTGAGTCGACTTTTTAAAGTCATACATTTTAGAAAATTTAAGTCCAAAAACCCCAAAAAATATTTTTGTCTTAATTTTCCCATTTCTTTCTATTTATAATTTTATACTCTCAACNAAAGAAGCATATAAATAAATACATTCATTCAAATACCAAATACTCTCAACAAAAAAAAATACGTAAAATAAAGTTAAAAAGTAAAAACTGAACAATACCGAATGGCTCTTTTTTACAAACATTTCTGCAAATTTAAATTAAAAATTATATGAAAATGAAAATAATACACAGAATGAATTTTAATTTTAATTTCAGTTACAAACAATTATGCATTTTTTGCACTATTTTTTTATTCAGTTTGTTTTTTGCAAAGGGAGCAATAAAAAACCTTCATAAAGCATAGTGCAAATATAAGTATTATGGAAAATATGAAATATGAATAAGCCATTAGTTATTGTTTTCCGCATTATTGTGTTCATACACTTGATGTTATTAAACTTTTTTTTATATATTTTCCTATTGCAATTTCAATTGCTTAGTACAAAATACTTTTTCTATTTGTAATACATAATGTGGAGCAGAGAAAAAAGTCATAAACCATATTGTACATGTATTGCCTTTTTCCGAAATTTATTTCCGTTTTCTTTTCGCTCTGGACTTGCACTCCAGACATAATTGCTGGTGTGTTTTCAAATCTCAAACGGATTAATGTTTTTTGCACTATACATATATAGAAGCACAATATTATTACCAGTAATCACTATGGATTACACTCTCTGTTCCATGATTTTTCGCATTATTATTTTCGTTACGTTACGTGTATACCAACATCGGGGGACAACTTTTATGAATCGAACATTATTGTTATCATCATCATCATCATCAGATGGCGAGAACATTATAATTGCATATTAAAAATTCAAACCTTGAAAGCACAGGCAATGCTATCTGGATCATAATATGGGTTGATGGAAATAGGGGGAGCGGGAGTGAGCATGACATTTCGCATAATATAATCCAATTTAAACACCACTTCGATAAATTCAATGTGAAATATGTCAGAAAAATTCAAAGCCAATAATTTGTATCTCATTTACTGTACGAAGGAAAAATACTTTTTTTTAAACTTTTCTTCTCCACTTTTCCATATATCTATAGAAGAAAAATTATTATAACTCGGAATTTTTTTTTTCATTCTACAAAAACTCAAAAACAATAAAAATGTTACATTAGATTATATTTTCTAAAGTTTTACACAATTTAATCAGAACCCTTATCATTCAAAATCATGAGCCGATGGGCAACCGAAGACTATATAAAATAATAAACTTCCAAAAGAATACAAAAGCACCCCGGTCTTTTTTTTTTAATTGTGTCCTAAGGTACAATTATGAAGGGAGCATCCAAATAGTTATCTAGCATGCCTTATAGTATCTGGGTTAGCAAAACTGCACCTATACCATAAAAGAGCACCTATAAAATTTTTGGAAGACCAACAATTTGTTTTCCATCCTATCCTTAGCAGTCAAAAACAATTTGGGCTAATTTCAGATGGTCAGATGAGATTAAAGGAGAAATAAGTAACGTAAAAACACTCAAGTGGTGTTGATTTTGAAGTTTAAACTAGCAAAAATTTCGGGTTTTCTTGGTCCTTCTTATGACTGAATCTGACTTATGCTAAATGAAACTTAACAAACTAGCTGTCAAATCACCGATTTTAAGAAAAAACATGGACGAAAAAATAATTCTGTAGAACTTAAAATTAATCTCCACCATATTTCTGCAAAAACATTGTATAATGCATTTCATAATTTAGGAGAGTTAAATTTGCTGCTCAAAATCTTAAAACATCAAAATCTACATAAACGTGCTGTCCGACCGAATCCTAAACAAAAACAACAGATTTATTAAGTGGTCCAGGTTTTCTTTTTACTAAAATTGGTGAATTCGGCAACTTTTATTCAGCGTGTATAATAATTATTTATCAGATATTTAGAATTGATGAAAATATTAAAGCTTAAGATGGGGTTTGCGAACGGTAGAATAATTTTCGACCAACTTTTCTATAATGGAGGCCAAAACCAAAAACTAGTAAAAAAGTATGTTTAGCACATTTGAGACATTGACTTTAAAAAATATCTGTTATGTAGTTTCTATGTAAATATGTAACGGTGTATCGGTATGAGTCACCACGATAACTCCCGTAAATCTCAACTGATTTTGATGAAACCTAGCACGAGTAATTTTTTTTGGTTACACCTCGGATGGGATTGAAAATGGGCCAAATCGGATCACAGGGTCTGAGGGCAGCCATAAAAATAATCCAGACACTTAGTGATATTCAAGGAAATAAACGTCATGTGAAAATAAAAATATAAAGCTTGACTTGAGTATTCAAAAATAGTTCCTAACTGAAATTGAGTGTAGTGCTGGTACCATTCCTGGTGCTTGAACACTACGGAAAGTGTTAACCTAAAATTGCTGAAATTTGGAACAAATAATCTTCGACAACATTGAAATCGAGTTCCTGCATCAAACTAGTCGAAGCAACGTTAAAAGCGAGGGCAACCAGACCGACGATTGAAACTGAGGTATAGGAAAAAAACGAAGCAATCGCAGGACCGGAGGCATACTAACCGGTAACCGGAGTTTCGATATCAAATTAGCCGGAGCGAAGGTATAGAAAAAAGCCCTTCGTTTGGGGCGGAGAAATACCAAAAAGCAAAATAGCATTTAAAATTAGCCGAAGCGAGGTTAGGAATGGAGGTAAGAAAGGAAGCCAGAGCAACGTCAGAATCGATTTAATGAGAGACAATTATACCACTAGATACTTGATGTCAAATGTATTTAATCGAAATTTTTATTTTTTTTAATTTTCTAACTTTATGTCTTTATATATTGTACTCAGACTTACATAGTAAAAACAAATTTGAATTTTAAGATTAAGTAATCGTAAATTTGAACTG
>JXPH01034333.1:0-12008 GCA_001014845.1 Mochlonyx cinctipes | reverse complement strand
AACACAGAAGCAGGTACGGGAATCGAACCCGCAACCCAGTGGACGATAGGCTAGTATGCTAACCACTCAACCACCCGGTCGTCTAACAAAGCATTTGTAATTATTTTTTTAAATATTAACGATACAGGTACAGGTATGCTCCCGTTAATCAGAAGTCGCTCGGGACCGGCTTCCAATTAAAGAGAAGGAATTACATTGATCAAGATAGCAGAGAAAGTAATTTTTTCTCGTTAATTGGAATTTCATCCAATTAACTAGAAAATTCCATAGAAAATTCGTATTAACGGAGGTTTCAATTAACGGGAATAGACCCGTATATCGATATATTTAAAGTCTGATACACGTATCGTATCGGCGATACGGCGGGTATTGATACTTATCGATATAACGGTGATACGCTCACTCAACGCACATCACTATAAAGTACCCTAAAGGAAACAGGCAAGTCCTCATATTTCAGAGAACTTTCGAGGTATTAGTGGACATACTTACCTAGTTTGTTGTAAATTCCGAACCAACACAACTTTAATGATTCTGCTTTTGAGTTATCAGTTCATTGAGCTCATCAAAAGGTGTTCAAATTTTGCTGCACGGAAACTGACTAACCTTTTCGAAATAAACGCCATTCGAACACCTTCTATCCCATACTTAAGTTTTTGCCGCAAGTATATTTTTGATAGCATGGCTCTGACGATACATGTCGGAAATTACCTTGTTTACCCTATTATTCATATATAATAGCGCACTCAAAGCTATCTGCATTCTGGACAACGATGACAAAAGTTTTCATCCATCGAAACGGGTCGGATTTGAATCCTTATCCTCGTGGTAGATAGGCAAACGGTAAACCGATCAAGCCACCTGAGCAGTCTTCCACTCTAACCGCACTATAACAAAACTAGTATTTTATAACTTATTTTTCTTCGTAAAAGCTCCTTAATAGGCTCCTCGTACGTCTTTTGGTGACTTATATCTATACATTCCCAGTTACTCGTCCTTTGGAGACGATATGCCTCTTTTTAGAAATATCTGTCCATTGTGTTTTGTGTTATCTCACCCAATTATATTCCTTAAAATTTGAGAAATTTATGGAACCAATTTTCGAGTCTATGAAATAAAATAGAAATTGAACTCTAGAAAGGACTTGTATAAACCAACATGCAAAAACTAGTGCTGGCGTCATTACTCCTGAAGTCACTACCACTTATGTATCTTCAATCCAATAATAGACATTGGCCAAAAAAATTTAATTTGTGTTGATTAGTTTATTTGTTTTTAAAATTTTGATAAAACAGCTGTAAATACAAAAAAACGCTTTACAACAATTAACCATTTTATACTATAAAAATTGGCAAATAAATAAGTCGTGTATTTTCCCGTGGAACTTTTATCTACTGGCACACAATAGAGCTCCGGAATTGCTAAAATCATCAACCTGCTTATTAAATGTCTTGGAAAACCTTTTATAAGGAGTTGCTATTTTTCCCTAGGCAGCGGCGAGTAGATAACATCGTCGTCCTGAGCTCTATTCCAAGGAAATGACTGAGTTTACTTTTTCAGGTTTATAGCATTTCTATATCTCCCTCCCAAAGCGTTTTCAGCTACTGTAAGGCTTCCATTTATCCCCTAGGTAGCACAGGGACGATCCAT
Organism: Mochlonyx cinctipes; assembly: GCA_001014845.1. Taxonomy (NCBI): domain Eukaryota; kingdom Metazoa; phylum Arthropoda; class Insecta; order Diptera; family Chaoboridae; genus Mochlonyx; species Mochlonyx cinctipes. Next base: position 10,358 of record JXPH01034333.1, on the reverse strand, counting down.
CCAAGTTTGTGTCACATACTACACTATAAAAACAATTCAGGAACTTCTCAGTTCTGAAGACTGGGGACTATTGTGGACATCCGTAGGGAGGAAAACTTCTGCCACAAAACCTAAGGCTGACTTATGCGAAATATCTCGTTTGCGGAGAAATTTAATTCTGATTATGAAGAACTTTCTCCCACGGGGACTTTTAACCAGATTCAAGGAAGAAAGTCCTGGTCCAGCAGCAAATTCACTGACTTCCCCATAACTCAATGTCTGTTATTGGACTTCTTTTGCGTTGCGTTGATTTCCGAATATCCAATTACGTTTACTAGCGGTGCTCTCGAAAATGGTTCGCACGTGTTATTATATTTAATTTTAAATTTAAGGTTACACGCTTTACAAACAATATCATCGCTTTACAATTTATTGATAGTAAATGGATAGTAATTTTTTGTTAATTTTATGAGACAACAGCATTCATTTACGTAGTTTTCAGTTTACCATACAAATTAGTAAATTTTCTATGGATTTCAGGATATTATACGGAACTTGTGTGGGAGCTTCTATACAGCTTTTACAACGAAAAATTAAAAAAGTATCACACACAATTTTATGTGGATTAGAGTGGTAAAACTTGCTCAGGCTTTACTTATCCTTCCTTTATAATCTTATTAAAATAGCGAAATTTTTGGATTTTGTTGTAATTTTGTATTGCTCTACTTTATCGACGTGCCTACTCACGGTCACGGTTCACCGGAGCCGGAGCATAAATCATAATTGAAATAAATTAATATGTTCCTTCGCATGACCGATTGTTAATTGTTCGCTGGGATCCTAGGAACACTCGCATGAGGTCTAGAAAATCGAGTATTCAGAGCCTAAAAAGTTGTGATCATTTTGAGGATTTGCCAGTGTTCAAATTATAGTTAAAGTTCTTTTCAGTTTTATTCATATGGCCAAAAAGAGCACAACTTTGTGAGGGCTAAAGGTTGAGTTCTTGAGTTACAGGATATATAAACCATCTAAAATTCATTAAAATATAGCAAAAACGTAGGAAACCAAAATATTTTTTCTTGCGATGTCTTTTTGGAACATATAATATCATCGCAAAAATGGAACTGTTCTCGGATATATTATATTCCCAATTTCAACTCATTCACTCAGAAAACTGAACTTAACTTTTGGCGACAGCAGTTTTAAGCTATGGCAACATAAAATTACGTTTCTACAACATTATATTACGTGACTATAACGTAAAATTACGTTGAAATCTGGGTGTGGCCAGCCTATCTTTAATTTTATGTATAACTCAACATTAAATCGCAGGGCGTAACGTTGTTAAGTTGCCTCAGCATGAAACTCTGCTGTCACCAAAAATAATGTTCCAACAACAGATTTTTTTCTGAGTGCTCCGACCACTACAACTCTAAAATTATGAAAATTCTTGTACATAGGAGCCGTGGGATCACGATGCCCATTTTTTAAAGAATTGTTGCTGCATACTTAATAATAATAATAAGGCTCATAGTACCCTAGAGGGACCAGACGAGTCCTCATGTTTCAGAGAACATCCTAGGTTTTCTGCATAATAATCCTAATAATAATTTTGACGATCGGGTGGTTGAGTGGTTAGCACGCTAGCCCCACATCCACTAGGATCTGGGTTCGATTCCTGGTGGAAACTGCTATGTTCTGTGTAATTAGATTGTTGATTTTTGAGTTTGTAATAAATCTGCATTATCGATATTTCTATAGAGAGAACACAGTACAGTCAGTCTGTGAAATATGCATACACCTACTACCATGTACAATTATATAACCTATGATTGGTGGTATATGTATGTATGTCAGGTTAGTCAGTTTCCTTGCAGTAAAAAATTGAACATGACTTGATGGGCTCAATGAGCTGGAATCTCATTAGCTTAACCATTAAAGTTGTGGTGGTGCGGAATCCACTATAAGCTGTAGGTCCACTAATACCTAGAAAGTTCTCTGAAATATGAGGACTCGCCTGGTCCCAATAGGGTACTATAGGCCTTATTATTATTATTCTGCATACTTACCAAAAAATTGTTCCCAATTTGAGTTCATTCCGAACATTAGAACTCTAGGATTCTGAAAAATTCTGGAGAGTTTGCATAGGGATTCCAAGGTTCCGTGGTCCTTAATTTTTTCGAGAAAAGCCTGCACACTAAATTTCAGTCAAATCAGTTGAGAATTATGTGAATTATTGAGGATACAGACACACACACAAACGCACACACATAATTTTATCGGTTTTTTCACGTTTTAAATCATTTGAAGCATCTTTTCTGTGATTCAAATTTTCTGTTTCTTTACTGCGGGACGGGTTTATAGTCCAGTCCATTTATATATTACTGTCATTTAACTGTTGATGCTTACTTATGGACGTAAGATATGCAACTTTTGCCGGTTACAATTTTTTGCTTTTGGCCACATAAATAAATCATAGAAGAACCACTTTTGATGTGGACAATATGGCGAATTCAGCAGTAACACCCAATCGGTTGTTAAAGGGAGCATTTTAGTTTGCCAAAATTATGCTCCGGTAAACCGTTATTGACTGCCCTTCTGCCTTGATCGGTAGCGCGTCTGCTTATCAACCAGAGGGTATGGGTTCAAATCCGACCCGTGATGATTGAATTAACTTGCGTTTTTTCAGCGTTGTCGAGAAGGTAGATTGCTTTGTGTGCGCTATTCTTAATGAATAATAGGTTAAACAAGGTATTTTCCGACATGTATCGTCAGAGCCATGCTATCAAAAATATACTCGCGGCAAAAAAAACATAAGTATGGGATAGAATGCGTTTGAATGGCTTTCATGTCGAAGAGGTTAGTCAGTTTCCTCGCAGCCAAAAGTGAACACAACTTGTTGGGCTCAATTGGGCTCAGTTGGGTAACTCATTAGCATAACCATTAAAGTTGTGGTGGTTCGGAATCCAGTATAAGCTATAGGTCCACTAATACCTAGAATGTTATCTGAAATATGAGGACTCGCCTGGTCCCAATAGGGTACTATAGGCCTTATTATTATTATTATTATTATAAACCGTGATCAAGATCAATAAAATAAATGCTAGTCGCAGAACTCATTCAAAAGACGCTGAATTATGCTGTTTTACGCTAAAAAATACAGTATAGGGTAAATCTACTAGTCGTTAGTCACCCCGTCTAGTCGTTGGTCACCCCCATATTTTGGAACACCTGCACATATTGAACCCAAACAAGGTTATTTTCTTGAAGTTTATAAGATTTCCTACAATTAAATGACTTTGTTTTTTTTTGACAAAAAATGGGGGTGACTAAGGACTAGTAGTTTTACCCTACAGCATGAACATCAGTTCTACCACTGGGACGATTATCTTACAAAATTGATCACTTTGTCCAGGCATGTTCGGACTACGCCTTGACAAGGTTTTCAAGCATTTGTTTCTTTTGATCTTGTTGTTCTGTTCACTTTTGGAACGTTAAATTGAGCAACGAAAGAAATGATCAGATGATATAATTTTGTCAAAAAGTCAATCTGCACTGGCGTGTCCGAAATAATCCAAATTGAATTTTGGGCAACCGTGTGGAATTTGTACGCTTTATTTTATTTCATAGGAGTCGAACATAACATTTAATTCTCATACAAAGTATACCGCAAACAAAAACCGTTTTTATATGAAGTCCCATCATTTAGATAACATTATTTATATTCTTATCAAAGACCAGAGAATTCTCAATGCAAATTTACTATAATAATGAAAATCACTCTTTAAATTAGATTGAAATAAACTTGACTTATTAATAAGAATAATAATAATTTGCTAGCATGGCCGTAACGTAAATTTCAGGCATGCAAATCACTAGATAATCCAAATATAATAGGTAATTTAAGAACTAAATTCCTATGGGAAAATTGTATGCTTTTGATTTTTATAGACCACGTCTGCCTGCTACAAATATGAAAATCAATCGTTATATTTTTTTTTTGCTAATATGCTCATAACTAGTGTCTATGTTATGTGAAGTATCGTGTCACAAAACTGTACCTAACCTAATAATAAACAATATAATATGATCGATATACAGGTAATAGGTTTATCTATCTATATAGTTAAAAAAAATAATTTAATTACATTAGCAAGACCGTATTCTATATAAGCTACTTCCAACTTGCGACAACTTTCAGTTTAGGCAAATTTATCGTCAAAATCGAGTCTCCTCGTTTATTGTAATTCAATTTCTTGTACAATTAAATTAGCAAATGTTAATTTTATTTCAATTAAGTATTATATTTTTGTTTCACAGATAATCTCATCCTGATAATCGAGCAAAAGGAATAAAAGAAAAATATATGAGAATTATAAAAGAAAAGTGGTGATAAAATTTGAAACACATGCAAAATATATTTAGTGAATAGTGTTGAGCAAAAGTTTTTGGGCCATCCGAATCGGGGGCCAAAGAATAACGAAAGATATTTTTTTTTTCTTTTTTTCAAGTCGGGAAAAGTGTAAATTTATTTTGTAATTACCTATTTTATTATTATTTTTTTTGAAGAAGAAGAAGGGAAGAGACACAATTTTTGGATAAAGAATCACGAAAATAAAATAAAAGTGTATGAGTAGTGTAAAAAAAGAGAGTACATTTATTTCTGATTGGATTAATTTATAATAAAAACAGAATATGGAGTGCTGTTTATCTGAGGAGGCTAAAGAGCAAAAGAGAATCAATCAGGAAATTGAACGGCAACTCCGGCGAGATAAACGAGATGCGAGGCGTGAGCTAAAACTACTTTTGCTGGGTGAGTAAACGTAACAATATTTGATTTTCAAAATAATTTCGTTGATCAAAAACTATTTAAAAATATTCAAAATACCAATAAAAAGTATCAAAATTTAAATCACGTAACTATTTATGGAACTGTCGTCATAGAATTCAATTGACAATTACATACATCAATTGCTGATGTTTACTCTATATTCCAAGAAATTTGTAGCTATAAGAGACACTTTGGCGGCACAGTAACAGATAAAGTTCTGATAACCAATTTTACCCCCTAAAATACTACCTACTACATAAAAAAATAACTTTTCCATTTTTTCCAAAATGTGACTTTTAATAAAACCGAATTCTTAACAATTTTATGCAATCTGTGACATAACCTTTTTGAGAATCAAAAGCTCTACTGCTTGCAAAGTTTTTGGCAGTGGTTATTAACTAGTGGCAGAAAAACATGAAGACTTCGACGATCATTATCTTATCGAGTATCGCATTAGGCCATAAGTCACGTTTGAAGCTATTTTTTCCCCTTTCGGGCTTAGTAGAGCAGACAAGCTTGATCTATATTTCCAAGGGTATATATATTATTTGTATCGACTGTTATTTGGTAGACCTATCACGCAATATTGAAAACCCTGTTTCAATTAAAGTTGATAAGGCTCCACCGGGATTTGAACCCAGGTACCTCGATTTTTAGATAGAATAGAGCGACAGCAACAACGCTCTAACCGATCGAACCACCAGATGCCCCCTTGTTTTGAAGCTTTTTTCACGGTTAAGGGACTGATGTCATCGAGGTGCAAATATATGGACAAAACAAGTGAACAGTACGGTGCGGTGCCCTATTTCGGCCCAATACGATAGCGATTTTCAATTAAAATTGAGAAATTTGGTGACAAAATAGCAGCGTGGATCTTAACATGTTCATGTTTCGAATGCGTTTAAGCATGAAGCATTTAATGATATCAATACAATATTATTGATATTTAATTGCACAAAAAAAATTTCGGTCGATATAGCAAATACGGCCTATAAGAAAGCGTAAGGTATTTTACGGCCCAGCGTACGGCCGCATATGATTTTTGAACACTGAAAAATACGGCCTGCATGTGTTTTCCCCTCGAATGTTATGCAGGTTATAAAATCCATAAAAATAAGGCCTAGTCTACCCCCTTCTGAAAACCAGACTCCTAACAGCAGTAACTGTTTCCAAGTTTACGATATGGCGTTTGCATTCCCCTCTTTAGATTGCATGTACTCCATTTAATTCCGAATATCCGGTTTAGTGCTAGAACAGAACGACTAGTGGTCCAAATGTATATTAGCCGTCAATAGTGACGTCGTTGACATCTAACTATATGTATCTATCCCCAGTTTGGAAAATACTTACTCATTTTTATTGAACATTTTACTTTAGCGATATATCCAGATCGTTCTTTTTCTTCTATTCTACTTGTTGTCATTATTCGTCCAGATGATATACCCCCGTTCGGTCGAAAGTCGAAGTCGAAGGTTCGGTCGAAGGCCGTTTGGTCGAAACCCGTTCTGATAGAATTTATTAGAAAAAAAGGGAAACTTCTTGGGAAATTATTCAAATTTGTTTAGAAATGGTTAGAAAAAAGCGAAATTTCTTGCGGAATTATCAAAATCTGACCAACCATGGCATACGACCGATCGACCACGACCCTGGCATTCGACTGAACGACCGGACTTCGACCGATCAGGCTTCGACCGAGTGGGTGTATACCGTCCAGATCCTCGATATCGTCAAACCACTTCCACGATATCGTGAAACCTGGTTCTCGATTTTGTCAAATCAAGCTCTCAATATTGTCAAACTAGATTTTCGGTATTAATAAACCACGCTCTCGATATCGTTAAACCAGTTTCTCCATATCGTCACGTTTTCGATATTTTGAAACCAGTTTCTCGATATCGTCAAACAGCTTCTCGTTATTGGTAAACCAGGTTCACGATATCGAAAAACCACGTTCTCTAAAATGCAAATAAAATTAAATATTATTTTTCCGTGAAACCAGGTTCTCGATATCGTCACATCGAGTTCTCAATATTGACAAACCAAAATGATATCGAGATGGATGGATATATTATAGTCTATTTCCGGGGAGGGATGAAGTTATCATCACAAGTACGGAGGCCTCAATTTGAGACCATTGTTTCTAACTCCTAACTGCCGGAATAAGTAGAAGGGTAGGATAGTGGATATAATCAGGATATTGGGGATGAGATTGGAGATTTGTGTACAGTATTGTGGTTCCGAACCACCGTAATGACTAATCTAACAAGCTACCAGTTCGTTAGCAAATCTGCATTTCTACAGACAACTATCACGCTCTAGTTTTGCTGCAAAGGATTTGCGAGCCTATTGTGACATGAACTCCATACAAACGCCTTATATCCAGTACTTATATCAGGGATGGTACATATATTGATAGCATGGATGTGCTGTTACATGCCGGAAATCGCTTCGATTCTTAATTATTTATGAACAACAGAGCAACTTACCATATCGACAACGCTTAAAAAAATACAAAGTAAATTCGTCATCACAGATGGGATTTCTAGCCTATGGACTGCTAGGCAGAAGCTCCACTGATATCGAAAACGCGCATTTGGAGATTTCGAAAGCGTGGTTTTACAATATCGAGAATCTGGTTTGACGTTATCGTCTAACTTCCCAAAAATCGTGTCGGAGTTCGAGCACAAGTTCGTAAATTTACCAAACAGCAAAAAAATAATACTCTGTGGTAAGCTGAGGTACTGCGGCAGGGTAATACTCATATCCCCAGACAATAGTAACTAATGGATGGAGTAATGTGCAATATATTTGGTTGCTTCCTGTTAACAAAGCTAGCAACTCTTTCCACACTTCCACGTTTCGAGCAGGTGGTAACTCGTAAAATTGTTTAAGTTGGAGAATTACTGGCATTCTGTTGAGGCTGAGGAGTATAGAAAAGGAAGCTGGAGTTGAGCCTGAATCAACGTCTTCGGTGCCTGGGGCTTATCTCCCTGCCATTCAAATTCGGCACAAAACATTCGTGCGAAAAGAACGACTCCAATCTGTTATTTCTCAGCAACTGCACTTGGAAAAGTTGCGAAGGATTATTTATAAAAAAAATTTCATCTAAGTAAAACCTGGTTAGAAGGATTTGGTGAAAACAAGTTCATAGGTGCAAGCAGCCAGCTGAATTCCGCTGTATTTAGCTGATGATGCCAAAATCAAAACATGGTTGCTTTACTTCTCTGTGTAACTCCGAGAAAAAGAATCAATAGTTGGGAGCCCCTAACATACCGTGTTATGAAAGCCGAATTTCGTACACCATCTGGTAATATGAGGATAGTCCAATGCTACGCTCCATCTAGTGAAAATAAAATGGAGTTCTATGATCGTTTAGACTATTGTCCACCATCCCAAATATGGACATGAAAATATTGATGGGCGATTTAAACGCTACTGTTGGTTGCAACAACAGTGACATTAAGCACGTAATATGCCAACACGAGATTGATCGAATACCTTATCTTATGAAAATGAAATCGGAGAACTGACAAACTAGTTACTAGTACACCCAAATTAGTTTTTCTGTTTCCAGTCACTTGAGAGCATTCAAATGGATCATGATCTAAAAGCCTATCCTTCATCTCTCATTGATATAAAGAGTAAACGAGGCAGATTTTAAAAACGCGTTACCTATTAGTTTGGTTGCTGTATGATGTTGAAAAGACATGCTGCTCCAAGAAAAGGCGAATCAAAAATGTGTAAAGATGACGTGCTGAAACTTAGTTACAGTAGTACAGAGCTAATTCACTATCGAGCTCGTTAATAGATACGAACGAAGATCGCTTCAATTTGAATATTTTTTTCACAATTACAAGAGTAATTAAAAGTAATCCTATGAAATGAAAATAGAGCAGAAACACGTTTGATTTACGTATTTGTACAGTTGAATCACTAAAAGTTTTATTGCAATTTACAAGGCTTCAATACAAGTACTTTTATACTATAGTCGGGGTAATATAGCTAAAAAGAATACCACAGGAAGTGTGATTCTTTTTTCATAATATCTCGCGAGCGGTTCTAAAATAGTTGAATTTCAATAGATCGTCTACGTTTGTTCAAAGTGTTTGTTGACAATTAGCATTTGGATTATGCATCTTGATTTAATGTTTGCATATTTCGTATTCAATATTCAGCACTATGTGTACGGATTGTGACCCGAATTTTGAATGTTTTCTCGGCTGTTTTGTTGTTCTGTAACTATATCTTAGATTGGTTGCCAATTGCTTGACGGGGTTGTGGATGATGTAATTTACGTCATGATTTGTTTATATTTTCACTATTTTTATTCTCTCATTAAAAGAAATTAGAAGAAAAGCTATTTTATTCTGTATTTAACATTTATTTTATTCAGAATTCAGATATAGAGTTTATCGTCGTAAATTCCGAGAAGAAAAAAGATTACATATTTAAATCCCCGGATGTACATCAGAAGTTTATAATTATGAAACTAATTTTTAGTTTGTTTCGTTATCCATACTCTCGAAAATAATAGGAGTTAACTGAAATTCTTGAAATGAAAAAATAGATAACAATATTATTATGATTGAAAATAGAGATTTTTTTAACATAATCAATTGTTATCATGTTTTAATTGCAAATTTAGTATATATTTCCGTCTCTTTCTATACAGAGCAGTATTAGCTTGGTAAATGAGCCTAATATTTACTGAATACACAGACAATAATTAGTAAAAATGAGGGCACGGTAGCCAAGTTAACAGTAAAACTATTAGCTATTCCTTAAGGTTGGGGGTCCTAATTCTAACCCTAGTTTGTCAGCAGTCTTTTTCTATAATCCCATTGACCGGTACTCCCACAATCAATCATTCAATCCTCAACCCTAACTGGACTCAATTCCCTTTCAAATTTAAGATGATCGAAAACAGATGTACGTATTCCACGATTCTCAAACAATATCTGGATTTACTTTAAGAGTCTTCATTTATTACAGGTAATAGGGTTATAATAATATATAAAAATAATCAGGCCTATACCCTATTGGGACCAGGCGAGTCCTCATATTTTAGAGAACTTTCTAGTTATTAGTGGACCTACAGCTTATAGTGGATTCCGAACCACCACAACTTTAATGGTTATGCTAATGAGCTACCGGTTCATTGAGCCCATCTAGTCATGTTTAGTTTTTATTGCAAGGAAACTGACTAACCTGACATACACACATATACCACCACAATCATAGGTTATATAACTGTAGACGGTAGTAGGTGTATGCATATATCACAGACTGACTGTACTGTGTTCTATTTATAGAAATATCGATAATGCAGATCTATTACCAACTGAAAATCAATATTCTAATTCAAATAAACACAGAAGCAGGTACGGGAATCGAACCCGAAACCTNCAGATCTATTACCAACTGAAAATCAATATTCTAATTCAAATAAACACAGAAGCAGGTACGGGAATCGAACCCGAAACCTAGTGGATGGTAGCCTAGTATGCTAACCACTTCATGTATGTTCATAATCTTAGGCGTTTTGATC
>JXPH01034325.1:16101-26106 GCA_001014845.1 Mochlonyx cinctipes | reverse complement strand
AGGATGGGACTACACCTTTACAAATTAATTTCAGAAAAGTTACTTCAGCATGAGTAATTTTTAGTTCGGAACCAAAAACTGTTGACACAAAAATTTAATTAATCTCTCATCTTTCATCCGTTCAATACTCCAACATCACCACCGCTCATTCCACTCCCATCTTTGTTTAAGAAAGATAAAATCGACGTCTTCTCCGCACAAAATTAATTTAAGTGAATTTTCTCATTTTAATTGATGAATTTATATTTGAATTGTCACTTCATTTATACAATTTCCACATTCTCTCTTCTATTTTATTTACATCTTCTCAAGATAATTTGGAAAGCAAGCGTATCAAAATAAATAAAATAAAATAATATATTAAATTAATTTAATTTAAGCCTCTATATGCATACATATTCTATTCACCCCCGTGTAATATACTTATCATATCGTAGAAGAAAATAATTTTCAGCACCCTCCTACAAATCGCGATCTCTGCTGAAAATAAAAACTTAGACGTGTATACAAAGCACAAATTCCATTCCATCCAGCACCATAAAACATGTAAAAAACAGTTTATGCAAAAGCTTTTATATTTTTCAATTATATTATTATTTCTCACCTTAACAACACCTTCAAACAATATACGCATCTAAAATAGATTTTTGTTGAAAGTGTTTTTTTTCTCACAAGACAAACAGGGGATGAATTGGAAAATTAAATAATTTTCTTGTCTTGGATAATTTTCTCCACATATACACATTCCTCCTTTCTTTTTATTCTTTTCACTTTTTACTTTATTGTTTTATTTTCTTAGAAAATTTTCTTCTTTTGGATACATTTGCCGAGACGTACTTATATAAAAAGAAAAATTGGCTGAGAGGAATCGTTTGTTGTATAGTCAATCTTATAACTTTTTATGGTAGGTACCAGTCAAATTATATTGAACACATTTTACGAAAATTTTGAAACGCGTTCAGCCCTCAACACAAGGAGATGTATAAGTGAAAAACCACCCTCGCTATATATAAATAGATGTGCCTCTTTCGCAATGGCAATTTTAACTCATCATTTTCTTTTATTATTTCACAGAAGATACTGTTAATTTGGAAAGACTTCAACTTAGCTTAAGAGAACACGACACGACTACGAAGCATAAGAAGTAAAAAAAGAGAGTGTGAACTGTGAACAATGAATAAAGTGACACTTGCGTTTGATTAGATTTTCCTCCTTGTATCTTAACATATTATATCATAATAATAAAACAATATAAAAAGAGGAAAATGAAAATATAAGTGCTTGTATGTATAAGCAGATTAAATAATATCTGGTCTATTTTGCCTTCCATTCCACATTTCTGCTTATAATTCGGAATTGTCGGTTTTCTACAAGCATTAATTACATCAAATTGAAGATGTTGGATGTTTCATTAAAAATAATGCTCAGTATCAGATAGTTTCTTCCTTGTTCCATCTTTCTGATAGTTTCAATATTTTCTTGCATCTGGGACTCTAAACTACTTATTTTCTCTCTGTCTCGCAATAAATCACTCCAAATTTCAGAAATGCTGGTTTCAATTTAATCTATATTGAAGGGAGCAGATGCGCTGTGTGTTGCATCAAGAACATGGATGATGCTCCACTCAACTCAACGCAGCTTGAAATTTTAAATTTAATTATCAACTCATTTAATTCACTCGGTATTTTGGTTGGTAATTCAGCAAAACATAGAAATTATTTTCAACTGTATACCTAGCAGAACATATATTTTATGTTTTATGTACACAAACATAAATTTGTACACAGAATATGCGGTTATCTTTGATGTTAATTAATTTTTACTAAAAGCATTTAAAATTATTGTCATTTGATCTAATACATTATTTTAAAACCAACCTCCATGCATCATGCAACGTGGGCACCCACCAAAATTATGAACAACCAAAACGTTGAATATGAAAACTAACCTAAAACAAATATTATTAAATATGGACGGATGGACCTGTTCACTTGGTTGCAAAAATTGTGTAGGGATGCACAAAACAAAAACGTATAAAAAATTATTGCAAATTTTGTGTAAACAAACGAAATTTTTAATTACATTTATTGTTGGCACAAAATTGATTTAATAAAATTATAAAAATTATTTATGGATTCTGCACCAACTGTATGACTTGCTCAATATTACTTTTTTGGTTGACTTTTCGGCGTATATTACAAAGTTTGAAGAAATAGCACTAATGATGGGGCGGTGGAAATGGGAACTAATTTGACCACACGTTCTGGCAAACTGAACCTATAGATTAGTTAGTAGAGCACGTACTCATGCGCTGCAAACTAATACTATGGGTACGAGTTTAAACCCATTTAGAACAAATGAATGCTAAATTTTTATGTAAGCTGGATTTAATTAGTAGGTGCAGACGATGTTCGAAAAAATGAGCCTGAGAGTTACCGTAATTTAGAAGTTTAAATCAATAGAGAGAGTGAGGACTACATTTTATTACACTAAGTCAAAATCCGAGGACTTGGAGATCTTGATCACCCATAGGCCCGTATTGTCGTTGTTCAAGTTATGTTGAATGAAATTGCAAAATTTTAACTGTTATTAGTGCGATGGGGTTAATTTTGTAGGAATTGGGTACCAAGGCTTCCCAGAAGTAAAAACGAAGGATTATAAAATTTTTCCTTTAGCTCCTGGTGCGGATGATATTATCCCAAATTTAGCATAGGAACTGTTCTTGGACACTAACAAAAAGCTTACATTCAAAGTTTTAGCTCATTCCGATATCTAGAACTCGAGAACAATGGAAGTTCCTGGTCCCGATGTCCCAGGTTCAAAATTTTTTAGGAACTATTCTTGGATACTTACCACAAGATTATTTTCCAAATTTAGGCACATTCCAATCACTACAACTCAAGGATTCTGGAAGTTCCTGATACATAGGAGCCCTCAGATTCCGATGTGCCAGGGTCAAACGTTTCAGGAACTATTCTTGCGTACTTACCACAAGATTATGTTCCAAGTTTGAGCTCATTCCGATCATTATAACTCAAGATTCCTGGGAAATTCTGGTGAGTTTGTATGGGGCCCCTATTAACGAAATCAGCTTATCAATTTTGAGCTCAATCGGCCAAAGCCTACTATAGGCTCCCATACAAATGTAGGTGATTTCAATGAAAAACAGAAATAAATTCTGACGTAATCAAACAAAATGGCGATAATTTTGGTTATGGACATTAATTATTGTTCCAAGTTAACGTATCAATTTTGTGCCTAATCGACCAAAGCCTACTATGTGCTCCCATACAAATGTAGGCGATTTCAATAAAAAATGGCTTGTGACGTAATCAAATAAAATGGCTGACATTTTGGGCATTGACACTAATTATTGTCCACTTATCAATTTTGCGCCCCATTGGCCAAAGCTTTCTATGGGCTCTCACAGAAATATTGATGATGGTAATGAAAACAAGCCAGAGCGAAGGTAGCCAAAAACACCTTACCTAAAATGTATAAGCCGGAGCAACGGTAGGAGCAGAGGCAACAAAAATAACTTACTGTCCCCTTCAGCATCTTCCTGTATCAGCAGGAGGAACAATACTAACACGTCATTCTGTGGAAAAAAGAGATCCTTAATCTTTTCTAAAAAAACGAAATGAAACTCCATCCTTATGCCTACATCAAACCATAGCTCGTAGCTCCGTCACCGTTATAGCTCTACAAATTTTTGCCTATTTTGAATACGAATTCAAGCCCTTGGTTGGAATCCTCGGGACCGTCGTCAGTGTGAAAAAGAGAAGGGCAAAATGCCTACCTCTGCTCCCACGGAAAAGATGATGTATGATTTTTTTTTTCGCATTTTACTTTGTAATGCCAGCCCATATATAGCACAAATGTAATTATGAAAATTGCATAAGACAAATAAAAATATCGCACTTTTCGCATTATTTAGGGTTTATAAAAAACTACAATACATACTAGCTTCTCAAAGTATAGATACATCGCAACATGAACATAATGAGATAAGAGGAGAGAAAAGTATTAAAAATTTAATCTATACGCTTTTTATCATCGTCGTCGTGGGGGTGATAAAAGAATAAATTTTCTTAAGAAGAAAATCTGATCCATTACTATAATCTAGACTTTAACTTTTTTCGTCCGAGAATTATATTATATTAGGTGTACCTAATTAACAAGTATAGTTATAATATTATAACAATATTGGTCCATTTTTGAGCATAAAGAAATTTTTGTGTCGGACATTCGAAGATGGTGGGAGGAAAACGTAAATCCACCAGCGGTACATACAGGAAAATACTAAGTGGGGGACGTAGAGTCGTCTCCAGTTCATACTAGAATATGCTGGAAAGGGAATTGCATCAGAATTTCATCAGAAATTATTTCGATTTTTTATAGTAAATTTCAAATATTTGTATGAGAGTAGACCAAAATTTGGTAGCTCGACTTAGGGCTTGACTTAGGACTTGACTTGATTGATTGGACATATTATTTCGTCAATTTTATTAAAATCACAAATATTTGTTTCGGATCCCATAGTTAGTCGATTATGCCTTAAAACAATAGAGAGATTATTCCTGCTATTTTCAGTTTGATAAGTCTGTAATTGCCACAATTCACAATGCACCTTAACAATTCACAAGCCACAAACCGAAATGCAGAAAGTCACCCAATTTTTACGGAAAATTATTTCTAGATGTCCAAAATGTATTTTAAAGATGAAATAAGTGATACTGATTTTCTTACCAATTACTATACTTTAACTTTTTTAAAGGAAAAGTTAAAGTAAAAAGCACGAGCAAAAAGAAAATAATTACATTAACATAAATTTGTGACTTTCTTTCACTCCAGAACTTAATTTTCTTTTCTTTTTTTTTTCAACTTTTTATAGTAATTTTATTTGATTATAGAATATTAATTTTGACAGTTGGTGATTATCAGTTTTTGTCTGATTAGAATATATAATTTACAGGAAAAACGAATAAAAAAGACAAACGCCTGGTACCTTGCGGTAAGAAAAAACCATAAATTAAAAAGTCACGAAAGAGAGCTGAGATTTATGAACCAAAAGTTGAGATTAATTATTCAACTAAACTGAACCATAAACAATATTTTACTTTTCTTCACCCCTTCGTACTCGGTATGTATCTGCCGCCTCATCAAATTCTTCCTGATGCGTGAGATGATGTATGGGGTGTGTGAAAGGATCCTAATTCATGACAATTTGTATAAATATTTAACTGCCTTTACTTGCGATAACGTTTTTATCTTTTTCCACATATCTTTCACTTTTATTTAATTTTTTCTGTTTTATGCCGCCATTTATATTTATTATTCAACATGAAATTCAAGATTCTGGGCACATTTCTGGAATGATTGCCGAAAGATTATGCATATAAAGTATCTTAAATTTTATTTTGTTGGCCCTAAAATTGAATATGATATTGTTATAAATATATTGTTATGGAAGAAAGTGATATTTATTTTATACAGTTTCCTTTTTTATTGGTGATTCTGTTTGGCACACGACGTATGTGTATATAGAGGTAAAATAGGGGAGAGTAATGAAGAAAAAGGGGGTCAGAGAGAAAAACTTTTAAGTTCCGCTAATATAAGAAAAGTTTTCAACATAAATACAATAAAAAATAATCTAAAGACAATGAAAAAAAATCCTGTTTAAAATTAAAATTTAAAGTAATTCGCTCTGATCCCCAGATAGCCATTTCAGTTCCTGTTTCTGAATGTTTTAGTCGACAACAGTAAAGATAAACATAATTATCAAGTACCCAACTTTTGTTTTTATTTTCATTTTTTTGCACTCTCTAAATGACTTAAATATTAATAATTTTATTGCGCCATTTTTCGTCCCGTTCCATGCAATTTTTATTCTATTTTTCTTCCCTTAACAGCATAGCTGAGGAAGGAAAGAAATAAAAAGAAATCTCAAGATAAGATGCGGAGAGCATAATGCGATACGATGAAGATTTTTGTTAGATATTGGTTGGAAACGGCCCATATCAATGTTGTACACCATCAGAAAGTATAGATAAAATTGTTTAAACAAACAGAAATAAGAAAACCAACAAAAATAGGGAAAATCAAAACAACACAATATTAGAAACGTGATGTATCTTTAAAAAGTTCTTGAGCAAACAATATATATAAAATTTTATTAGAATGTTGTTATATGTATAAATATATAGAGTGCTGTATATAATAATATATCATATATAAGAGTATTATATATAGAGGAAGAAAAATAAAAGAAACAAGATGGAAAAAATTCAATATAAATTTTTATTGAAAATTCGGAAGGGAAAAAATCGTGGAGCCATGTTAGCCATGACGAAAGAGCTCAAAGAGCCTCTGGCTTCTTCATGCAAGCAATAATGCTTAAATATAAAATATCATCGTAATATATATTTTATGTCTAGTACTTGTTAAGTATAAGAGCTACAAATGTTTGGGTTCAAAATGAACCTATTTCATTTTCAACTCAAATTTTTGTCTTTTCTTTTCAATTCTTCAGTTTATTTGGTGAAAGTTATACCAGAAAAACAACAAAATTGATTAATGGTATACTAATTGATTAATAATTGATGCCAATCAACAAAACCAATATTTCTAAACAGAAGGGAACGTAACTTTTCGTATGACAGCAGAGTTTAATCCTGTGGCAACGTAACACCATTACGTCTCTAATATTTAAT
Organism: Mochlonyx cinctipes; assembly: GCA_001014845.1. Classification (NCBI taxonomy): domain Eukaryota; kingdom Metazoa; phylum Arthropoda; class Insecta; order Diptera; family Chaoboridae; genus Mochlonyx; species Mochlonyx cinctipes. The sequence goes on along the minus strand of JXPH01034325.1, from coordinate 19,393 downwards.
GTTAATAATGGTAACATAAAATGAAGATGACTCAGCTTTCAAGGTAACTTGACGACATGGCAACACACAATTGTGTTGTAGGAACGTAATTTTGTGTTGTCGCATTATAATATTCTGCTGTAAGGAAAATTTACCTTGATTTTTCTGAGTGAGTGAGGTAAGGGAGTAGTGTTAAGTGTGCCTGTTCAGTATGTTGGTTTTGATCTTTCAGCCATAACTTTTCACAACACCCAGACAACTTTTAACGTAGTTGGACAAAGTAGACTGATGCCATTTTAATTAGAAATCTAAATTTGAACGAAATTTGCATTTGCATAAAATTGGGTATCTCCTAGTTTATACATAATATCAGATTAAATTTTCATAATTTTATTATATTTTTTGCTTAAAAATTCAACGTCATATATTAGCTTTTCAATCACAATAATGTGGAATCTTGAAGTCATGGGGATAAATAGTATGGATATTAATAATAACAACGTGGAAACCACACAGTGGATTATATGGCTTCTGTTTTGTTTATTGTACATTTTATGATAAGAACTAGATTAAGTCTTGGTCATAGATCATATGTGAAAATTTTGAAAAAGATCTGAAAAGTATTTACAGGGAAGAAAGTCTGGTAGTTGAAAGCACCAGGAATGGATGATATTATCCCAAGTTCAACATAGAAGCTGTTCTTCGAAACTTATGTTCCAAATTTGAGCATTTTTGTACTCTAGAACCCAAGAGTTTTGGAAGTTTCTGGTATTGACCGTACGTACACGAAGAGACAATTCCCAACCCAATCTCTAGTCAAATCAATGCTATTAACATGTCATTTAAAACCGATGTTTATGAGTTCAAAATTAGTAAAGTTCAACTTATTACTACGCAAAGCAACTAAGTGTTACAGGATATTTGTATTTTATAGCAGATCATCATAGCATCATTTACCTTGCTGAACAGTGAGCACTGAGCATGGTCATTTGTATCAGTTGGTTCTGAAAATCCATATAGGAGTTGGAAAAAAATTCTGCTACAATTGAATAAAATAGACTAAGGCCTAAAGAGGAGGTGTTCGAATTGAATGGCATAGCTGTGTTGGGTTAAGGTACTCGAGAATTAGCAACCTTTATTAATACTCTCAGAAAGGGAATAAAAATAATGTCGTTATATCTGGCAGACCCGTTGTACTAGAATAGAATAGAATAGATCTTCATCAACATCAAACATGGTGATGTCTTGGAGAAGTTTGTGTTGACACAATTAATCATTTATTCCACTTAAAAATTTGTAATCTAATCTGGAAGAAGATAACGAAAAAAGTTGAATAAATTTGAATAGATTTAATGTTCTAAATTACGTGTACTTGACGTATTTACACGCCCCGAAAAAATGATGATAAATTCTCCAGTGTATTTAGGTCTCTTTTTATACACACAACGTGTAAATATGTAGACGAAAATCAGTTCATTATTTTAATTTATCGTTGTCCATTTTCTAAAAAAAAAGTTATCGTAAAAAATTACCCTAAACTCACCCATTTCAACTCTTCATTTAAGTAAATTTCCTTTCTCCAATCTCAATGTTCATAAAAAAATTAATTTGATAAAAAAAAAATCCGTTCGCCTTTCCTCACACTGACTGTTCACCCCAACTGTAACAACGAAACGGGGTTGATGCTGTAAAGGCAGTGCAAAAAGGGTTAAATAATTAATTCTGTGTTTAGCAAATTAAAGATTTTTATTGAGATATTTATTTGAATCTCCTCTTTTTTATATTTTAACAGAGAAATAAGGAATTTAATTAAGTGTAGTTGAAAAATTTGTTCAAGAAATGAAAGGCAGGAATAAGAAAATAAGAAAGAAGAGTTTTCTTATTTTTTGTTTGTTTTCTTCTTTGAGAATTTCGATTTACTTTTCTCCATGCTAAACAGTTGATGGTGCGGTATTGGATGCAAATAATTGTTTGACCATCATTTGCTCCGCAAAAGCTCCATTTAATATTCTCAAAGTCTTACACCCTATGAATTTTTAAAGCATAACCATTTATATTGTAATTACTAATGCTCAAACCTATAATCGCATTTTCCCAGCTTCATCCACACCAGGATCAAACCACCATCAAAAGATTAACAGGCTGTATTTATCTTATAAATATTTAATGATGATTATTCAAGCTTTTTGAGTTTATTTGTATAGAAATTGAAACATATAAACTCGACATGCCTATATTATGTGCGAAAATGTGAATATATTTTATGGAAATCTTTTCAAATTAATTTTAATTTTTACGGCTTTTTTTACGATCTCGAACAATGAAGTCGCGCTTGCCGATGGGAAAATATTCATTTCTGGAGATGAAATTTTTTATTGTCGATTTCTAACAGGATGATTTTAATTTTATCTCCTTTTACGGTCTTCAAGATGACTAAAAGTTTACGATGCTTGATGACAATCACCATATTCAAGAGGGTGTTTTATTTTGGCTTATTCAATTACAATTAGGTATTATATTTTTTATTTATTTTAATAAAAAATTTACCTCAGTCAAACTCCAAAATCCCTAACCATCTTCAATATATTCCCCCTCTGTGAAAAGATTTAAACATATCACATCCTGAGTATTTATTTCTCATCCTTCTAGCCATAAAATGCTTCCACTCATGTCCCGAGTATCTTTTTCACAAATTTTTTGTTGCCACTTGTATACAAGAGTATATGCTCGTTTTTATTGTTATTTCCGTATATATTTTATACATTATTGAAATGAATTGAAAGGAAAAGAAGTGTGGAAGTTTATCAGCTTAACAGAAATAATAATATAAATTTTATGTGTCATACACTACTAAAGTGATTTTTTGTGAATCATCCAATCAATTTATTGCATTGAAATTTTGTGCCAGCCAGCATTAGCAGCGTCGGAACGTCACGGTTATAAATCTTTCTTTTTTTTGGCAAAGTTCAACAAATGGGGTATAATGTGATTTGAATAGGTCCATTAGATCCACATACGTAGTCATAAAATGCCTGCTGTAGCTCTTAGAATGATAAAAGAGATCACCTTCAAACAAAATACAATAAAACTGAAAAACTAGTAGTCGCACATTACGTATAACCCTCACATTTTATTTTTTCTGGGGGGGCAGTGGACGGAAACCTATTTTTAAACTATTTATTTTAGTTTAGTGTGGCAAACTATTATTTTTAGGTTTCTAAACTAAAATAAATACCTCTTCCACCTGTCACGTCAAACGTACAAAAAAGAAAATGTGTCGTGTGTAAAAATATTTTATTTACTTTTCAATTTC